>LUCH01001324.1:111828-126835 GCA_013368495.1 Paragonimus heterotremus
CACATAGTTCTTAGATGGTCTAGTGTCTCGTCGAACTTAGAACCAACTCGCATTCATAAACTCATTAAACGAACAGCAATATATTTTCAACTTCTATGCCACTGTTGTATGACAGGCAGTTTCGGTGTGAGTAGTATACTACTCATGAGTAGTATGTTACCCACAGGCAGCATTTTGGAAGTTTCAGGGTTAGCTGTTGCTCGTTCATCGCTTGTTGTACTCGCGTGAACGCCCTCTGGGCATCGTCGGTCCATTCAAATTTCTTGTCTTCTGCATTTCCTCCAGCGGGTAGTGTTCAGCTTGCTCTTTTGTTCCAAAATGCTGCCTGTGGGTAACATACTACTCATGAGTAGTATACTACTCACACCGAAACTGCCTGTCATACAACACTATGAGTATACAGCAGAACTACTGTATTATTGAAGCACTGCTATCCTTCGTGTATCGAAGGATGAGGGCTAGAGAATGCAATCCAAAACCGATGACACAAAAGACCAGTTATATGATCAACTGTCTGCCACAAACCGCTGGACATCTATGGGTGGCCGACTGTTTGTCCCGAGTGATTTCAATATGCACGTTGAGCACTACTCATTAGCTTGGACGCGAGTCCTTGGACCTCACAGCCTTGGTGCAGTCAACGAGAACGATGATCGTCTGCTCCACCTGTTTGCTGCTCACGAGTTACCAGCCACAAACACCTCATTTCGAATGAATACGAGCACTAGTACGACGTGAACTCACCAACGGAGCGGTCATCATCCTTTGCCCGACTACTCAGTCGTGCAACAACGCGAAGGTTACAAAGTATTTATCACGCGGACGATTTACAAAGCTGAATGTAACACGGATCACAGGCCGGTTAGGACCAAGTTGTTTATTCACTTTTTCAGGCCAGTTAATCTGAGATGACCCGTACAGCGGCGAAACTTGGACGTTAAAACGCTGCGGGATTCAGAGACGGGGATTACTTCCCAGCGTGCAGTTGTACTATCTCAAAGGACAGTAGCAGCAGATACCGAGACGGTTGGTATTCAGCGCCAGAAACGCCCGGACTGGTTCGACGACAACAACACGTTTGCCTCCAAATTCATACGAGAAGAGAATGAAGCGTTTCCTTTTTCTACAGTGAGGATCAATGAAGATAAAGAGACGTTTCGGAGGGTAACTAACCGAACGAATTCGCGTTATCAAGGACGACTGGTAGAAAAGGTGAGGTGAGTTGGTAGAGGAATACGCTGACCGCCAACAACACAAGAATCCCTACGATTTGCTTCGGATGATTTTTGTTCCATCCGTCCAGTCTACTAAAACACTGATTTACGGTGAATCTGGTGACTCGCGCACTCAATTAAAAAGTATCACGAAAGTCTGGTGTAAGAATTTCGGTAACCTATTGAACCGATCGTGTACGACCGATTGGAAGACCGGGAATGATCTGTCACAACACTATATCAAAATTTTACTTGCTCTTGCTCCAGATTTGACAGACATGCGGAGAGCTCTCTTATAACTGCCAAATGGGAGGCTGCATGTGAAAACGTATTGCCAGTGGAAATTCTAAAGAATAGCGGACCAGCTTTGAAACGTGCTTCGCTCCAGGTGGTTCATTCCATCTAGGAGCAGGACACAGTTCACCAAAAAAATACGGATGCCCCAAACGTACCTTTGTTCAAAGATAAGGGTTGTAAGCAATGCACCAGCAGTTATCAGGCCATCAGTCTGCTGTGCTGCGCCAGAAAGATATTAGCAAGAATCTTACTGAACTGACTGAATGCGGACATTTTGGAGGTTAATATTCCCGAGGAGTAGGGTGAATCCTTGGTTAGTCGTAGTAAAATCGATACTGTGTTCGCTGCTTGACAGATCCAGCAGAACTGTTGTGAACGCAACCGATTTCTATATGTCATGTTTGCAGATTTCACCAAAGCCCTCGATTCTGTGAGCCACGAGGAGTTATGGACGATGCTTGGTAAGTCTGGATGTCAAGAAGAGCTCGTCAACGAAGGACCTTTAATGATTGTGACATTGTCACTGGAATGAAGTAGGATTGTGTCCTAGTCATAAATGAAGGTGAACTTAAATGACTGACCACGGCTTTCGCGAGGAAAGCATCCAAGTTTGTCCTGGAGATCGATACAAATAGAACGTTTTCTCTCTACTAGAGATCTGTGGATGGCAATGCTTTGCGTACATCTGGAATTCGTACCAATGGAGACATCGTGGGAAGTTGGACAGACCTCTGGCACTTGGACACAAGTTTGTCGACAGATCTGCCCGTGCATTGCGGGTTGCGAGCTAGTGTGGCGAAGTCCACCATTGCTTTCGGACGTCTTGAAAGACGTGTCTGCAAGAAGCACAACCTGAAGAGGGCCACTAGACCCTGTGTCTACCGCTCAATGGTGCTGTCTATACTGCTGTACGGCAGTGAAACGTGGACATTTTATCAGCGGAACGTTCGCTATCTGAGCCGCTTTCATTTGCAACTTCTAAGACGCATCTTGGGTATTCGGTTGTTGGACATGTTTCCGAACACTGACGTACTGCGGCAAGCGGGCATGGGTAAAATGGAAGCCATGATAATGCTCAATCAACTTCGTCGGCTGGGTCACGTCTGTCGGATAGGCGATGACCGTATTCCGAAGCAGCTGCTGTACGCAGAACTGAGATCAGGTAGGCGAAATCCTGGTGGTCAAAAGCTGAGATACCGGGATGCTGTACAGGTAAGTCTTTCGCGTCGTAACCTTGATTTTAGATGTTCGGAAGACTCAGCGCCGAATCGGACGGTCTGGAGAAATATGATCTGTACGTGCGTCTGCAAGTTCAACAAGGGTTTATTGAGCGGCCGAGAATGGAAGCGGGTGGTACGCAAGGTAACCAACGATGCCACAGGTCGTGGTAACATGACTAAATAGCGTTGCGCTGTGTTCGGCCGCGAATGCGTTGGCAGCCTCGGACTAATGGGTCACCAACATACTCACACACCGTCAGTCAACAGACAACAAGTACGTTACGCTCAAGTAGGTTATATGTGTTGTATCCATTCCTTTCTTGTTCTCATCGACCAATGACAACCGTCGTTTGACAAACCACCCGCTACTCTTTACAGAAACATGGGTCTCTATTGCCTTCTGTCTTTTCTTTTCTTCAGTTTTGTGTACTGTATGGTGCATGTTTTGTCTGCTTTTCAGTTCAAATGTGAATTCAGTTTTTCCCCCCTCTCCTTTCTAGAGTGCACTCACATGTACTCCTGTATTGAACTACTTGTGTTATTTTTCAATGTTGGAGTCTGTTTAATTTTCACAGGGATAGAGGTTTCAGTTTCGTGCTAGCCTATCAATGGGATAACCGGCATTGACCAGCTAGACACAAACGCCTCACTCATACGTCTCCTGGTCTTATTCCTTCGGGTTTACACTGGATAAGGGGTGTGTAAGTGAAAACACAGGTGGTTCAGCGCAAACTATTTATGGTGTTATGTGCAGGTGTTTTTTGGCTTCAATCATTGTGACAGGCTAATCAGAGACAGATGTCGCCAACCGTATGTGTCTGCATGTTCCAGAGCCGCATTCAGAGTAGTGCATCATTGCGTCATAAATTAAGTAAAAGAGACGACATAAACATATAATCCCCAGCGTTCGGAGAACAACGGAACTCAGCGAGTTTCATGAGAAAACGGTTCAAGGGTGGCGGACAATCAACACAGAAAGTAAAAACGAACAAAGACAATAATGCGGTGAGCGGATCGCGGTGACTAGGTGACAGTATGACGAGTTGGTCCAAAGTAATCAAAAAATACGTCGATATTTTAGTGAGGCGACAATTGAGCTGGAGGGAGACTATTTGAAATCGACATAAATAGCCAAATATTCAACGTACACATCCTAACGTACATGTGTTCCGAATGATTTGTGCACAGTGAAGAGATAAAAATACAACAAATGGAAGAATGGCACACAAACGGCGATAATGTCAAAAACAACAGCCAATTCAATAAGTGTTCAACTCCCAGAATATAACTGCACTTCTTCGCACACTGTCTCAATTCGTATTGATTTTAAAAGGCAAGTAATTCAGCTCACTCCAAATTGACAAACAATGCAATACACAAATAATAAAGTTGCGGTGAACATAGTAAGATTGATCGCAATGGGAATACCGGGAGACGGGATTATTCGGAAGAAACGGGATCGTATGGTCACATCAGTTGAAGCCTCAGTCAATGAAAACAAACAGGACGGCACACATCCATTAACATCCATATCACAAGAAATTTGTTAGTATTCGTTCCTTCAGTAAAAGGCTTCGTGACTCATCTGACCATTGGCTAGAAGCGTTAAAAGAGATGATGACTCATAAGGCTGAGTTACACAAATACCATTATGTAACTGAACTGTGTTTGGAGTAACTGCTTAGACTAGGTAGTAAAAAGCACCAAGAAAGCCGTCTTTAAAACGATGTCTAAATCTCGTTTATATCTCGACTGGTTAACTGCCGTAAGGCGGACGTACTTTAGTGTTGATTGTTTGAGTTCATACACAAGCTTCTCACGATTCTAGTCGTATCTTTCAATCGACCTCATATGTTCAGCCACTAGGCTACGTAATCTACACACCGCACTGCAACGGCTGGAGTTAAAATATGGTCTAATATGTGGAGAGTGTTTTGTCACAGACCAGGTAACGAATGTGTGATCCTGTGTGGAAATTACATGTTCCTGATTACAGGTCAAGCATGGCTAAATTTGGTCTTAATTGATAAAGTGGTGTACGATATGGAACATGTAAAGTCAAAAGGCAAAGAGGTGAAGGAGAAAAGCAATCACAGAAGTCATTTCATTGTCAGGTCGACATGCAAGAGATGGTCAGCACTTGGTTGATAAAAGGTAATCGTCAATGACCAAATACTTGAAGTAAAGTGCGATCAGATGTTACTTGGCGAATGTTTTTCATTCCCTATTCCATTTTACACGTTCCACCGTGGTAGCACACTTCGTCATTAATATGACTGTGTTTGTGCTAAAATGAGTGTGCAAGATGATATCATTCCACCGATTTTGTCTTTTGATTTACTTGCCTAAATTCCATTTCTTCAAAGGAAAAAATGGACAGATGGAACACCTGGTTGGAGCTAATTCACTCTAGCACAACATACGATAAGGCAACCGGAACGGTGCGGTAGATGACTAAACTCTGTGCTCGACGTGAAGTTAGGTCCCAAGACAAAATGTAATCGCTGTCTGCCACACGGTACTAAATCTGCCAAAAATGCCGATAGCGTTATAAGGCAAACATAGATGTGACTCGCCTCAGACAGAACTGTCTGAGGGCGACAAAAAAAAATAACCCGCCGATTGCCACCTGCGCTTACGTGTCCTGCTTGACCATGGGGATTACGGATATAAAGAGGGGGGACAGATTAGCTGCAGTTCATACCGAGAATGAGTCACCTATGCAATTTACACTGATGAAACAGAGATTTGAAAGAGATGTGAGGAAAAGTTGTTCACACACACACACACACACACAACTAAACAGTATACGCGTGCAAAATTGGCGCAAACGAACACAGCAGCAGTCATTAATGAGACACACAGACAATAACAAATTGGAATTGGAATCATTCATTTTCTTCAACAAAACAGTCTTAATCAAATAGTGGTAGTAGGGTAGGAGTAAGTCGGCTGACTTTATTTATTCAGGTAAGTCCGAAATAAAAAAAAAGGAAACAACAACAACAATAGCAGCAGCAACAACAGCAAACCTCGCGATTAAGATAGCAACCCTGAATTGCATCGACTTAGTGGTGTTCAGACAGAAATGACTCCATAAATTTGAAAAAACACCTTGGAATTATAACTAGAACCTGACCTGGCCAGCATTTTCTGATTAAAAGACACTAGACGAACTGGTGCAGGTCTTGCCAGTGATGTTTGACTCACATCACACTATCCTTTCTAAGATGTCAGTAACGTAATATGTATCATAGCGCACAGACCAAATTGATCAACGAGCGTGAACGTCAAACAGAAATAACAGTTATTGGATCAGTTATCATCGCTGATACAACGTTGATTACCGGTGATAGATGTATCAAAGGAATTACCAGAAGACAGAAATAGTGGCTAGCCATTTGAAGGCGGAGAAGTCAAAGAACACTGGAGAAAACAAAGTCAATAAACGATCGGAATATCTAACGGTTAAATGGAAATTCACAATATGTGCTCAGATTCAACTTTCTTCAAACTTATGCATTTTAAAATAATATTTGGACAACGTTTATTATTGTGATACGTACTGGGACTTTTTAATGGGCCAAACGTAGCAGAATACTATCGTGGAAGAAATGACACAACCAGTTTTAACACAAAACGTTGGCAGTGGAGCAGCTCACATCTTCAAAAAATGAGCCATAGTGCACACACACGTGCATGCATCGTTTGGTACATTTTCGACAGACGGAAGAGCTACAAAGACTGTGTAAGTTGATACGCGAGACATGAGAAGATAAACTCGCATACACGTACACTCAAAGTCCGTGTGTAAAATGACCGGGCACGAGGCACACACAAAATGCGATCGGACCGATATGCCACCAATCTCAAATGCAAATATGTAAACACACCCACACACACACGGGTCCGAGCACACGTTTAAGCGTTCCAGTGTGTAAAGATCGAATAGGTGACTAAGCGAGCATCTACGCGCGTGCGCACACAAAGAAAGCTACCAGATGTTCAGAGGGGATCGACCGAACGCGCCTACACAGGAGCGCATGTCTGTGCAAACAAAACGACTAGGCGTTCTAGAGATGACGGGGGAAAGGGTCAGACGTACGTCGTGAATAGTACGCAACAATAAAATCAACGGTTCATGAAAAGGCCGCTAGGGGTTATGGGGAGATCGAACGTGTACATGGTTGGATCGATGCGGTGTCAGGTGGCCAGAAAGCCATACCGTATCGATTACGATGAAACCGAGTCGGCGCGGTGTTGATACTGCATCCTTGAATGAGGCATGGTTTGCATACCAAGGTAAATCTCGAGAAGTAGGCGCGGGTAACACCCTCCGGTGGATGAACTATCCAACAGGCGTTTGGGAGCATGGCGACTTGTAGCCGCTGATCACAACAATCCGAGGAAACTGGACAAACCGCAAGCACTAGCCTCCGAATCAAGCACTTATACACCCACCCACCCGTCTCCATACAAAAACAGGACAGTGAGCGATTAATTCCAGTGTGATGAAGTGAATCTGAACGGCAGCCAAAAAATGAGTATAAACTCAAATCCCGCATACATCACTTGAGAATACCACTCACTGGACAAAGAAGCGGGTCAAGACTAAAGGAATAAAATATATGTTGCTGTCATCAGTACAAACACTTGGAAATATTTCGTATTTCACACCGTTCGCTTAGCGGCATAACTTAATCGAACGTGGAATTAACCGTGAAAACGAGGAAGAAGCTGAATAGCAAGAGCAGACTCCACATCAAATATCAACTTCCTAGATTAGCTACAGTGTATGACCGAATGTATGAACGTGGCAAAAGACACGTAGGCCGTAGTCTCACTATCGGGCTAGAGTGAATGAAAGTAGTGACAAAGCTATTTAAGAGAAGGTGAGAAAAGACAGAGTAAGTTGTGCATACTTTTTTGTAAACACAGGCGTTAATATTGACACTGCACTTAACACTTGGAACACAGCCCAACCGATCGAATCAGACCAACCTGAGGTTAAGGAAAAGACAAAATGAATAGTCAGCACAATTATGCGACACTCATCTAGTATGGTTAACATGAAATGCTTGGTGGCGGAAACCCGACCTAAAAAGGGGCCACAAAGGATGCAGATTAATTCATCCATCACAAGTCTATGCAATAACCTCATAAAAAAAAACGATATAAGCTTATATAGGATGTGTGGGTGATCAGAACAGATGTTCACACCGTCTAGTGATTAAATAAGAAGACGAATGTGGAACTAGGGTTACAGTGCTAATAGATGAGTACATACCGCCGGGCAGGAATTCCATGACCAAGTACAAATTGACCGAGTCTTGAAACGAATAGAACATTTTGACGACCCATGGGTTGTCAGCTTTGACCAAAATATCACGCTCCGCACGCACATGAGCAACCTAAGTATTGCAAACAAGAGGAAGGAACACAGGATGCAGTGAAAACAGAGTTAACAAGAGGATGGAAATGATAAGACGAACGGACATATGTGTTAGACTGTAAACGAAAGTAAATTTATCAACCTATAAGGAGCACGAAACCTCAGATGCCAACAACTGCTCCTATACAACTAAGAGTTGGTGGGCCAAATTGGGCACGTTTCGGAATATATTCGTCCTGTAAAGCTCCTACTTCTCTACTGATCGCATACATACATTCATATGAACAAAACAGTACATGGTTTACACTGCAGCCAGGTTAATCACCTAGATAATTTAAAACGCATACGCAAAAAAGTACAAAACGCGCATTGGGAAACTCAGATGGCGGAATATACGGAGAACGTAAGAGGCACTCACAGAGCGTTTAGTCCAAATTGGAACGTAAGATGGCGTGTGAACGGTTTCGTAAATCATAAACATACTTTAACAAGTCTTGAATAAGTGCAATCGCTTAAAACATGGGCAGTCAGTGAGATATAATTGTAACCGTCCCCACCATGAGGATGAGTGCATTAAGTAACTGAAATAGTCAGACCCTATTTGAAGGATATATGAACTCTTTTGCTGCAAACATGTCATCCAGTTCAAACTATTAAATAAGGGGATCTGGATGAGGTCACTCAAGTTAACTCATTTCTTCCGTCTTAACAGTCGGAAAGTACCAAAGCCATAGGAACAATTAAATTCAAAATTCGTTGTGGAATCTAAAAACGGATAACTGTATGCACATATATTGAAAACAACTATTGCTCATTTGGCCTTTCGAATATATAGGTGATGTTTAGTTCTTTCTAGTGAGATGAGTTATAGTCTCTTAAATGACCACGCTCCCGTAACTCCTAACAGCTACAGCCTTCCATTCGTTAGTCCTTTGAACACGGTCCACTTGCAGTTGGTATGTGCAGTGACTAGCGATAGCAGCGTGAACACAGGATCAATGACACACTGTTTAGAGAGTGATCCACGCATGTTATCCAACTTGGTGTTTATATATATATATATATATATATATATATATATATATATATATATAGTGCGGGAATGATGAATGCGAGGACTCTAGAGAAAAACAGTCCCACCCAGGTGTTCGCTGTCATGTGAAACGTGAAAACGTTGTCAAGCTGTTTAAGTTTGGACAGAGATAATTGCCGTAGCCGGGTTTCAACGAGCAGCTGTACGACTGACATCCGAACTATGTTAGCACTCACCTACCACAGCTTCGATGATAACAGAACCTAGATGAGGTGTTCGTACAAGCTTTCACAGCGAACAACTGCAGTCAAACAAATAGATTCGTGTAAATAAACAGCATAAAATTCGAAACAACGCTCAAAGTAGTTTTAACGCAGTGAAAAATTGAGTGAGGCCCATACGATAAGGCATACAATAGGTTATAATGAGCACATTCAAAATGGAAAATGGAAAAATGTCATCGCCAACGATTGTTGGTGTTTCACGCCCGAGTGGTCATCGTACAGGTCAATGGAGTCAGGTCACAAGGGGATAATTTTATCTCAATTACTAACTGTAACTTATGCACACATCTAATTACATCTCTTGTTATCCACACTAAAAGGTTGTGTGTGCCATTCGACAAGTGCACTACTAACGAACACAAAGTGCAAGTCCAAATTGTAAAAATGCTAATAGTCGCGGAAATCGAGGGAAAGCAAAGCTACCAGACAGTTCCAATTACCGAACATGAAGCATAACAGGACAAAATTAGCAGAGCAAACCGATAAGTTAAAAATAGTTGGCGAACCTGATCTTTTTGTAACATGTCAGCCTTGTGAAGAATTTTCATAGCATAAATGTAACCGTTGTCTTGTTTTTGGACCAGACGGACCTGTACAGAAGATAGATGGAACCAAAGTCATTCCGATTAAAAGCAGAATAGTATGACACATTTTAGGTGTGATTTGATTACAAAACTTAAATATATGTAAGAATGTGGACATGAATCCGGCTCACACACATACACTTGATCATATTACCAGATCGTAGGTTATCCAACGGGCAACGAAAAGATGTGTAGTGAGAAAAATAGATCAATAGGCCCCGAAGCTCATATAGCAAGTATCACACAGACCCGTTCAGCTGGATCCCGGACAGACGTATCACTATTGTGTAAAGTCAGCTAGATGATTCTGACCAAGTAATGGCTAAGCGCAACCTCATAGCGAACTAGGCCCTCAGTAATTTCAACAACAGACCATAGACAAAACGGGGTCTTCGAGAGCAGGAACATCTGCCAATCAAACTTTAAAAACTGAACATTGTAAACAAATTAACACTTCCAGAAGACAAACATCAGGCACACTTTCAAAAACGGCCTAGCAACTCCGCCTTCTAAGTTGAACATACAGGAAGAATTTAAGAAAAACCCCGTACACGGTGAAACTTAAATAAACTTGCCGTAGTAACTGAGGCTGTAAGATACAACATAACACAGTATAAAAATTAGCACAAAACAATGACTACTGTATCGTACGGAGACGCCCGAGTATGCAAGTGTTCAAGGTTGAATATGCCAATGTGTCAAAATGAAGGGGACATGACCGTTCAGTAAATAGGCCATCGATCTGCCAGTATCATTGCAGGACAGCGAACAATTCACGCGGGCGTGCGTGCATGCTTGCGAACGGTATTCGGATTAAATGCAAGGCAAAACACGTCGTGTAAATATGCAATGTGCTCGCGACGAGGAGACTTTAACTTGTGAAGTATGCACACACACACACACACACATGTGCACGAAAAGTGAAGACCGACTGGATCCGATCGTAGGGACCATGCCGATTCACAGTGTCAGCACGAAAGTCAGAAGAAATGTAGTCAATCTGTGTTGGCCACAAATTAGCATATCTGAGCAAGATAGCACTGTGCGCGCGATCTGGTATTCACATACCAAGCAGAGGGATTGACTCGCGCCAGTTTAAGCTTGCAGTGTGTAACATTGCGTATGCGTCAATGGTCTGTTGAGTGTCAGGTTCGCTTGTCTTCAGGTGCTGAATCGAGAGTCCTTACCTCAACGAGCAATCCCACGAAGTTCACTTAAAATATTCGGCGGCCACGCTGAAAGGATTGCTATCAGAATGCGCTGACTCGGAATATACGTGCAACTGTTGCTGAAGTATCGGTTGAATAGCTTTCGATAACTTTTTCATACTTGTGCTATTCACACTGATACGAGGTAATAGTGTTCAAGTTATTTCAATAATCCGTTGAGAAATGTATTCAGTCAACATATAATGAACGCTAGTTATCCTAAATAACACTAAGCCAAGTTACTGTCAGTTCGTTCAGTTAGCTGAAAATTTTCCTCCTGAGGTACACAGAGCACTTTATTGAGTTGACCTGAATATAGAGTCATTGTGTGAGAAAAATGGTAACAAACAACAGGAACCATGTTTCCGTCCTATAGATTAATATTTCCGTAAAAAACTACTCAGAAAAGACAGTTGGTCGGCGTGAAGGATCACTAGCAGTGTGCCTATAGCATGAAGAAATGCAGTTCAGAGCTCGACTCATGCATAACGTGAAACTGCGAATACTTTGATTGCGAAATACATTGGCTAAGGGTTCACGCTAAACGCTTGAATATCCAGATTTCCGGTCAACCGTTAAACCTGGCGAACAAATCCACTAGTTTTCTCAATATCAAAATGTTACATTATGCTTATCACTATACAACTTATTGAATCAAGTGAACTGAGCATCATGAGGCTGCTCAAACATAGACAGGGCATCAAGTCTTCGACCAGGAGTGTGCTAATCCGCAGCTGGTCCGAGTTACCAAAGGCGCAGGCGAAAGTTGATACCGATCACTGATCAGCAGAGTTGTAAATGGAAAGCCTGATTTTGTTGTCTTATGCTGACAATCAGAAGTTCATGTGTCGAACGAAGAATCTGAGGTAGGCATTCAATAAACAGTTGGATCAAATCAGATGCAAGAGATAGAAAATGGCTTTCATAAAGAGTCGGTAGTATCTTAGTGACTTAATCATCGCGTCATGAGCATACACACACAACAAAAACTGACGTCATGGAATTCGTTAAACGTGGTCGCGTGACGGCCTGTTTAAGAACGCGTGACAGGATATAGCACAAAATCGTTCGATCATCAACATTGTTGTATCAGAGTTCAGAGTTGCGTATGTGAACGATAAACCATGCATCGAACGATATCACATCAAGGTCACAAGGTCTCACCACTCTGAGGTGATCCGGAAACGCTATGAGACGTGAACTGATTAGTGCCGAAATGAAGGCGCACAAAATTCTGCAACGTAAACAAACCAAGCTCTCAGAAATACACAGCTTGAAAATTGTTCAACAACTCAAATACCGCAATTTCTTAACCATCATAATTCACGTACAATCACGCAACCGATTCAGCGGAATACGACAGCTTTGATCATTTGACATAAAGCGTACTCAACGACCGTAAACCCCGCCGTATCTCACGTGTGATCAGTGGTAGGGGTTCGCTACTACTAAACAAACCGTTTTAAACACATTTATGAGCACCTGTCGCCAGGGTTCTCTGGTTCGAATGGCGTTCAACCAGTGTGTCCCATCATCCTTCCGCTTCAATTACATGGCAAAAGATATTCTGAAGAGCCACTCGGAGGTTCAGAAGATATCGGAGTGCAGTTTCTGCTAGGTAGAAATTATATAACATAGTTTTACTCGGTTCTTCCACAAACAACACGCAAACTATACCGAACTGTTGAAATGATGACCTGTCAACATGGTGTGTAATCTGTTTCATAAAACTGTAAACCGTTGTTAGAAGGTTGGGTTGTCCCCGGGTCCAATCGTTGTTACTGAGTATAAGCCGTCTGTTCTCTGACTCTTTCACTTAATTGGAAAGTGTCGGTCCAGTGGTCTGTAGTATAATTAAGTAATGCAATATGCCTGTTGGCTTAAGTAACGAAAACTGGTAGCGCATGCACAAGTCTTCCACGTCTGTGGGTGGCGCGGATGGATTACAATGCAGGTGTGCGTTTGATATTGCCTATGGGCCGGGGGCCTGATATACCAAGACGAGGATACACAGATGTCCTCTGCAATAGAAAACCTTTGTTTTCGCCCGTTAACCTGCCTCACGTAGACTGACTGTGTGAACAATGCAACAGTTGATCGACGTGTATCTGGAAATCAGACAAGTTTGCAATTGGTACCCAAGGTAATGAAAATGCACAGTTCACGCTGGTTGAGTCGTGTCTCATGTGACGCAGCACTGCCGCACAGTTCATTACATAACGTAGATGTTGATGGCTGGAAAAACTCGGAAGATGGCCACGCGATGACGTAGTCACGGGCTACCAGCATATCGGCCATTCCGCCGAATAAAGTTGAGGGTTGCCTATTGCCAAAACAGAGTGTGTGACTATCCACATCGCCGGGTTGAAAGACTATCGGACAAGGTGGAGGTATCGTAGTCAATAGCGACCACGTATGAGTAGGATTGCTGACCTTTCCTTATAAAGGTCCTGTGTTTGGCTCACGTCTTTCGCACTGTAACGTGTCACTTCGTAGGGAAAAAGGCGGACCCAACGACAGTCTGAGTCAAATTACAAACGGGTATGGCTCAAAGCTGAAAATGTATGCTGTAGAGTACCATATATGCGCTAATACTCCAAGGCCGACTAAACTCACTCGCTAAACAGTGAGTAAAGCAGATAAGAGTCAACTTTCGGTTAAATAACGCTTAACTTGAAAAAGCTGCATTCTCTTACTGATTAGTAAACACTAACGATTTCGAGTCAGGGTAGAGCATCTGAAACAACCACAAGGTGTCTGACTGGATTTATTCTACAGGAACACTAACTAAAGACCAAGACTGGAAAGATAGAAGAAATCTCCGCAAGTTTATGCGGAATTTTTGAGACGGTTACGGAAAGATCCACGAGGACAATGTAATTATAACATTGAAAGACAACTTCTACGGGTCGCCATAAACAATCTTTTTGTAAACAACAGAATGCTAGTCCTCTAAAAATTACCCAAAAACCTGGTCCTCTAAGTCCGAAACAGAACTTGGCATGGTTGAAAACATTCCGTTCCGGATTAGTCTGTCACAACTGCAACGCAGTTCGCTGTTGTGTAATTGACGCCATTTGAGTTAACGACTGTGCAATTCGAGTGCATGACTTACTGGGGTCGGAGATAGAACGTGCACTGCTCCAGCTGGTTTACTCCATCTGAGAGCACGAGGTGATGGTACAAGATTTTAAGAATGCTATGATAGTACCTTTGTTTAAAGGTAACGATAGCAAACAATGCCCCGACAGCTATCGGGGTATCAGTCTGCTGAACTGTGCAGACAAGGTGCTTGTCAGAATCCTTCTGAACCGGCTGAATACGGATACGTTGGAGGCCTATGTTCCTGAGGAGTAATGCGGATTCCGGGCGAATCGGAGTACGATCGACCTGGTGTTCGCTGCTCGACAGTTTCAGGAGAATTGCCGGGAACGCAACCAGCCCTTGTATGCCCTCTTCGTAGAATTCACCAAGGTGTTCGATTCCATGAGCCGCGAGGCGTTGTGGACGGTACTTGGTAAGTTTGGATGTCCAAGTAATTTGGTCAATTTGATTAGACTGTTGCATGTGGGTATGAGGGCGAAGGTGCAATCGTGTGGATCTACCTCTGATGATTTTGACATTGTCCCTGGCGTGAAACAGGGTTGTGTCCTGGTTCCATTTCTACTTAGTTTATATTTCATTGCCATGCTAACAGTTGCTTTTCAGGAATGTAGGAGGGACGGTGTCAAGATAGAGTACCAGGCGGATGGGCGCCTTCCGAAAACTCGACGTT
>LUCH01001325.1:0-11127 GCA_013368495.1 Paragonimus heterotremus
AGTTCAGATACTGCCCCTCTTTTCCCCACTTCAGCCTGTTGCTGAGGACCTCGAGATTCTAAGCATAGTGATACGGAAACCTCAAAAGCTCCAGCTTCCTACTTCCGTTTACAACCCATTGAACCATTGAACCACTGAAGTAAACTGAATGTCATAAACTTTTACCGAGCCGGTTTTCAGTCAATCCGAAGTGGTTTAACGGAGGTGCAGTGGCCTTCGACTGAAACGTCTGTCACTATCGAAGAATTTTACGACTACATCACTGATAGGTTCAACAAAGTGATCAGAGAAGCTCTACCTTTCTTTCTCTCCGGAAGGAGCACAAGTAGGTCCTGAATTAAACCTTACGCGAAAATCCTCAAACATGGGAAGAATGCTCCGTGGAGTGTTTTCACGTTATCTGGTACCGATAACGCTCACAGTGTCCGCCAAAATGCCCGGAATCGGTGGACGACGGTGCTATTTGGGCCACCACGGGACGGCCAGCAGGCCTGGGCCACACTCCTGCCGTCAAAATCGCCCTTGATTTCTGGGGTTCTAATGTCAAAGATGAGTTCTTCAGACTGAAGCCTGAGAAGTCACGAATCGTTGACGGATTACCGCCCGACCTACTGAAAGAATGTTCAGCGGCACTAGCTGCTTAGTTTTCGGCGTTGTTTCGACACTCGTAAATTTCAAGTGCCCTTCCCAACCATGGAAGCACGGTGTTATCTGGTTTATCTAAAAAGACGGCAAAAAAGCAGGTGAAGACAACTACCGCCCAGGAACACTGATTCAATATGTCCCCCAGCATGATAGAATTAAGCCTAAGGGCACAACTTCAGTGGACGAAATTCTTAGCGAGATATCAGCAAAGATTCCGACAAGGATATTCAAGCACTCTTAACTTATCTATGGTTGCGGACCCCTGAACCACAGCTGTGGAAAGGAGACACCCATTAGTTGTTGCCCAGTTAGACGTCGTCGTGTATTTCACTGATGCAAGGCGCCACGGCATACGTCGTAAGCCACCAGCTGTGTCAATGGATTGAACACCGTAGTAGTCATTTATGTCTCTGAACGCATCATGTGGGCCATACCTCGAGAGTCAACGGCAAGTTGTCTGCCGCCTTTGAGGTTCCCACGAGTGCTCCACAAGGGTTCATGCCGAGGAGTTTGTTGTTCTTACCACTTGCGAACGATTTACCAGCTGTTGGACAACCCTCCTGTTGGCTTACAGGAGGGAAGGGAGACACGATCCTCACGTTTAAGGAAATGATCTCAAAGGATCAGTCCAGTCGAAACCTCCTCAAGGTGGTGAAGACCACCAACCTGAAAGGACAAGTTTAAGCTGGACATAACGAGTATTCGACTATTTTGCAGGCGGCACAGGTTTTCCATCAGAATTTGCCCAGCTTGGAACACGAATGTAATGGAGACTACTACTCTGGAGACGTTCAAGTAACGTTTTGACGACTGACTCTTGCCAAGTTGGTCACTGATGATGATGTACTACTGTTTGAACGCCTAGCTCTGTACCCGAATAAGTGTGCATATCATTCGTAGTGCGTATGTGCATGTTATTGATCTTGTTGTCCTTGTACGCGTGTGTTCCCTATGACCCTAAAACGTCAAACTCGATTAATTTGTACCAGCCACCTGTCGATGTTATACTCGCCTAAGATAATTTATTCCCAATGGTATGAACATCTTTTGCTCTTGTTACAGTATTTTCTATTGGCAGATATTTCTCCCGAACCCATTGAAGTGGATGTTGATTTATATCCACATTGTTGTAATACACAATAAACTGGTGCTTCCGGGCTACGGTACTCAGATGGTGATTGCAACTTCGTCCTCGAAATAACCCTACGCAGCAGATATCCTCTTAAACAATTAGTAAAAGTTGGAAAACCTTTCCTCGAGAGACCATTAGCAGCGCTTCTAAGAATCGCTCCAAGACAATGCCTGACTCCCAATTGCTTAAAACGTCTCCCATAGTTTTCAAGACGAGTTACTGTATAGACTAGGTAAATGCGAGTGTACCTCACTAGGCTATTGGTGACAACGAAATGAACGAATAAGACAAAGCAGTTACAAATTTCCGGCAAAATACGGTAGTCAAAAGGATTTGACTCACAGGAAAGTGTTCACACGTGTTTTAGACGACAATTACAATATTCAAAATTACCAGTATCTGAAAGGGGGTAATATCACAGAGTTGCCATGGACTGCTGAAGCGTGATCCGGGATGCGACGATGTTCGTAGTACAACGGAGCTAACAGAAATTGGATGATAGATCCGTGCAATATCGTCAGAAGACTGTGCAACGGAGAGAAGAGCAGACCGGCGTGCAGAAGATTTGTGTTGTGTTACAAGGTCGCCTTTTATCAATTTGAACAACATGCAAAGGTGATACAAAAGGTTGTTTTACGGAAATGAAATACCGTTTGCAAACAAAAATTAGGATATCTCCATTCCTTCTCTGTTCTTAGTGATCACTGTAATCCCCCAGATCGCCACTACGCCCTACTTTCAATGCCTGCTTTTCATATCAGCAGACGCCCGCCTGACATTGAGGAGTTGAATAACTGACTGTCTCCGGGTGCTTTCGGCCAGTGCATCGAATCCATGTATCAGCTGCTGATTGGCCGAACAACCTTCTATGTAACACACATTTGTCCTTTCATATGGCTAAAGAGGGCGAATGGTCGTCGAATGTCCGACCACGAAATGAAGTTGTCGGAAATCTTCGAAGAACATGAACCTATGCCAGAACCACTTGTGATGTGGCATCCCTCATGATTCTATACTTTATGCCACGAAGGATGCCAGTTAAAATATAGTGTAACATGCATGGCCAGCTGTTTCTCCTGTGATTGCCCGTTACACTTGCGGGCCAACTTTGGGGCAGTGTGGAGAAACCCGGAGACAGCGTTCTTCCGAAGCAGGGGTTGCAACAACAGTCATGAGAAAGGAAACAACATGAAACGAGCATGAGCCAAAGGCCCAGTAAACCATGCACACGACTTACACAAACGAAAATTAGAACAACGTCGACAACACAGCAGCATGCCCCGATAGACAATTCAAATTCAACCTGTGCTCGCTTGCTGGTTTCGACCGCACATAACAACAGCGTTATTTTGTAACAAGCCGATAGATAAATTCAAGTAAAAACTCGGACTGACGGAACGTTATACAGAAAAGCATAATGAGAATAGTATAGAAGGACTGACTCCAAGTCCGTTAGCGTTGTCACGGAATGAATTCACAATGACGGCAGAGAAATGTGAATCAAAATCCAGGTTACCAGTAGCAGCCTAGTGCGCAGAAAACGAAATAAATGTATTACCTCAAATAATCTTGCAAAATATACACATGTATTACCTTAGAAAAACAAAATAAAATCCATACAACTAAGTTAGGCGATGAAGCTTTCTTTGCCTATATAGTTCGATAGAAATTGTTTTTCTGTGCTACTTTTGGTTAGGCATCTTCTGGGCCAACAATCAAAGTCCGTTCCGAATGGAGGACGCTAAGATTATTTATCACGTTGATGATGAAGAAACGCCTTATTTAGTAAAAGTTCCAGTTGTATCGGGGTCTGTTACACTGGGAGACTTCAAAAACGCGTTGAACCGTCCAAATTACAAATTTTTCTTCAAATCTTTGGATGCTGATTTTGGGTAAAGCTATCTGATGTTTTCGTGAGTACCTTCAGGGTTGTAAAAGAAGAGATTACGGATGACGATGTACCACTGCCATGTTTCAATGGAAAAGTTATCTCTTGGGTATGCTACAATTTTCTGTGACCGCTCTCTCAGCTGGTGTCTGCAGACAGCAGCACCAAGTCGGATAATCAGTCCGGCGGAGGAGATTGTCATCCTACTGCGCATTCTAACAATGCAAATAGAGGAACCGGCGGGTGAGTTTCTTAAATATAGTCACTGAAAATTTCGGTTACTTGTCGGAGGTGGCTTGGGCTTTACGTTTCCTTGTCTGACGTGCTATAGCTCATTACTCGGAAGTGTACAGTTTAGACAACCGTCGCCCCAGAAATGGCTTTATTCATATAGCCATTTTGCTGATTTTCTACCTATCGATTGTGTTCGGTGTTTGTGCAGATCGCTAGTATGGATCCAAGTAAGACCTGACGACCGATAAGTAAATGGTGTGATGTTGGTATTAGAAGTCGCCAAATGGGTAGGCGGACAGCAGAACAAAACAGTGATACAATTGAACAGTTGACAAGTGTGTATTCGGATGCACAAAGTACCTGTCGGTATCCATACTCCTTTCAAACAAATATTTAGGCGCCCGCAAAGGCTTGCGACAAAACAGTTATAGATGACAGTTGACGCTCAACCAAAATCGATGGTAAACAATTAGGGTCGCCACACTGATTACTTGCTAGCTAGGGGTGTTGGTGATCTTGACTGCACACAAGTCTTATCGGACCAGGTGAGTGTTACCATAACCACGGTTGCGTTTTAGTGCTTGATACCCCAGTATCTGTGTCGCTGGTCAATAGGGTTTTTCGCGTTATGCGGGTGTTGGTTTATGTAAAGAAACAAAGAAGATTGATGTCGCGCTCTTTTTCATAATTGACGGTTATCGTATAATAGCAACTTCACCTAGACAAACGGGCATTTGCCTACGCTTTGAAGTGTCTCCTTGAGGAGGTGATGGCTACCACTGTCTGATGCAGAGTCTGTCCTACTTAGTCTACCGGTATTTTCGCCTCAGCCAATTTACATCCATTTGTCTACATACCTTCGGACCACATGAAGTAAGTCCCAGCTAGCCTCCACGAAGTCCTGGATTATGATCAAACATTCCGAAACGAGGCACTTATGCAAACTTTCGTAACAAGTTGTTGCGCATGCCTTTTAAAGACCAGAAAAGATCACATTTGATGTATTCGAGCGGTAGTCGGACGTGAATGTTAGAATATTTGATTGGTTCTTTATCTGTGTGAGGAATGTCCTATTTTAACTCTCAGTGCCACTTATCACTTTCTACCAGTTTTCAGAATTATGGGAGAAAGGCAGGGTTATCAGGTATTTTGAATGTACAACTTCATTTCAACAAGAGGCGGTCTTTTATCCAGTGCGTTGCGAAAAGTTCTCGGGATTGTCGCTAAGGGATAGTGTGTACATTTGTCATCGATGGAGAGCGTTGCTATCTCGTATATTGCTTTACTACATCGTGTTTAACTCGCAAAGTACTTCGGTAATGAAGATTATATTTTTGTCATCGGCGTCCATAATGGATTTACTATACATTATTTGAGGCTTATCGTCATAAGTCAAAACCTGTTGCTTTGCACTCTTGATGCTTCACCCTCAAAGTTCATTCACTCAGTTCGTTTGGTCACTCCAGCCACTGTTATTTGGACGGTCGAAGGACTCCGTAGAAGTTTTTAAAACCAGTTTCAGAGAAACTAGCTTTCGGAAAATATCCGCGTTTAGGTGACGTAATTACAAAGGTAAGCGACGTTGGGGAACAAAATGTAATAAGACGATTAAGCAAATTACGGACGCGATTTTCTCGTCTTCAAGATTGCATGTGAAATAAACCTTAAGTAGTCAACACTAATCAGGCGGAAGTCGAAAAGTATTTCACAGGTTATACGATACGCTATATCCAATTATTTGCCAGTAATTGACGGTTGCGATGATGTGATAGATACATGCTGTCGTGATATGACAGTCGCGTACGTTTCCGGTGGGGTCCAGCGTACCAGATGCCTTATTGCTACCTAAGGACGGTGATAAGTTTTTGAAAGGTGTACCTCATCTTACCCTGTTTGAGGTGACTCTTTACCACAAGTACGGTGATTGAGATCCAAAAAGTTGTTCATTTTAGTATAGCTTGGTGACAATTCGGAACTACAGACGTTTGTGATATTCCGATATTTTCCCTAAACGATGTCAGATCTAAAGTTTTTGTTTGTTTAGTTTATATGAACGCTATCTAGTTAACGGACTGTCGAGATGTGTAACTGGTGTAAATTGGCGAACTTACGTTTGCCGATGTAATCCAGACCTACGGGCTGACGTTGATCGAGCCATATCAATTTGCTTGGAGTCTGATAAAGTTTGATTGAGCGTTTTTGTGGATTCCATTAGTATTTGTTCACCTCATAAAGCTCATTAGTTCCATCTTAAACGTGACTTCACGTTGTTTTGCTGGAGCATTCATTGATTTTCACTATTACTAGTAATCAGTAAGGATTTTATTTCATATTAACAAAACATCTTTCGCAACCGATCATCACCGTTCTCATTGTTGCGTCTGTTGAGTCCCCATAAACTTTTCGGTCATTCCTTTTCGAAAAGGACTACTACACTCGAGTTTCGCTCTTGTTGGAGCTTGTCAGTCATCTCTCTTTGTCACGACAAGGGTTACGACTCCGGACTTGCTTTCATGAGACTACCATGTTGACCACTGTGCCACTCACCTCACATTGGACACAACTGGATTATCGTGCGGCATTCGCTCATGAGTATTACCCAGCCTGCCCTATCTTTTCGAGGGGAGCGAGTAACTGTCTTGCTAACTCTAGTCGATGACCCAACGATTTGGACTTTTCTGCAAGTTAAATTCACTTACTTGTTGGGCGGTATTTAATTGCTGTCTGTGGTATGTTGAACTGAACACGTTAAGGATGCTTCGCAGCGTTCCTTAGTTTTTCTCTTAGTAGACTCAAGTGAAAGCGAATTATTTTACAGCTTATTTGATCCAAAACCTGTTTACTAACAACCTTCTTGGCAGGTGGTTAGACCGGGGTTTATAACAGCGATCATCAATATTTTGTTCCTCACACGCCCATTTTCGGTGTTGGGTCGTACCCATGTGTGTTTTACCTTTCGTTTATGTTGATCTTGGCGGTTTTAATAAAGAACTGTCTGCTTGCTCTGTACCTTGCACCCTCAAATTGCGGAGTGTTATTACAACATTAGGTTGACATTTACCTTATATGTGTTGCCTACTACAAGCCGCACCAGAACTGGTGGTCTTGTCTATCTGAACGGTATCATCAACTGTAAAATTACCGTGGAGAAAGGTAGTAGCACAGCTGTACCTAATAATGCTGCTTGTTGTAGACGTTGCTTTAACTCAGGTCACATTATTTTTCTTTCCTTTTGCTTTCTATCCTTTTTTACGCAAAAGTAGTGTGCCCGAACATATGAGATAATCATTTGGAAATTATGTCAAGACGCTAGAAGAAGCTACCTTTCCCAGCTGGTGCACTTCCTTTTGCTCATAGGTTAAAACCAATCAGCCGTTTTGTGGTTGGCCTGCAAACGGGCATCCATCGACCACAGCCCCAGACGAGGTTTGAGAAAGGGTTTTTTGTAAACATTTAGTCCCATTGACCACCAGCGAGATGATGGGCACCTGTTTGGATCTAGTTAGGTCTCGGTGGCCTCACGCACACCGGAGAATCGAACCCACGGTCCGTGAATTAGCGACAAATTGTAGTCCAAGCACTTGTCTACTAGATCACGTGGTCGCGGTCACCGGGGTTGCAGGAAAGTATTGGAATTATTTTTCTTAGCTGTTGCGCTTCCTTTTGCTCATAGGTTGATCACTTTCGGCCTATGAGCAGTTAGAAGGAAAATAATTCACATACCCTCCTACAACCCCGATGACCGCGACCACGTGGTTTAGTGGAGAAGTGCTTGGACTACAATCTGCCACTAATTCACGGTTTGTGGGTCCGATTCTCCGGTGTGCGTGAGGGTGATGAGACCTAACTGGGTCGAAACAGCTGTACGCCACTTCGCTGGTGGTCACTGAGACCACTTGTTTGCTAGAAGAAATATATATCAGATAGCACTGAGTGTCAAACTGTTCACGTAATAGTGGCGTCCTTCCAGCACTAGGTGATAATTTCAGCCGTTGTACGGACCCGTTACGGGAAGGTTTGTTCCAAGAAGGTACTGCACTTACAACGGGATTAGTGGTTATGTTAGCCGTCAATACTGGATAAGGTAGATCAGGAATTTACAAATTTCCGAAGGGACGTAGATGGCCATTTCACATTGAGGAGCAGTTCGTCTAACTTGAAGCAGCACATTCAGCTTTGAATGATGTAGATACAGTGTTCAGTAGTGGTGTTGCGGACTGCTTTTCGTTAAAAATCTAAGCGGCTTCAGTGTTTAATTTATGGAAAGTTATAAAGCTCCGAGTTCCAACCCTCTTTCTTCAGCTCCTTCCAACATCTAGGCTGCCCATAATCCGTTGTTCCATATGATAATCCAAAGAAATATCTCGTGATTCGCTGCTACCGATCGTCACGCGTGTCTTCATAAAGTATGCCAGAACGCTATGCGACGGCCACCGAGTTAGTAAGCTTGTCTCTGCGGCATCCAAGCCGCCCCCGCGTGTTTTAATGCGGGAGTCCCTAAAACAGACTGTGAGAATAATTGGTTTCTCGTGATTATTATGTACTTTGCTGTACGTCTTTCTATACTCGCGTGCCCATTGGTTGTTGACTTTTTGTTTCGTTGTTTTGAGTTGGCAACTCCTATGCTATCAGACTCGCATATAATAGCTCATGGCCTTTTCGGACTTGAAGACTACCCATAATTCTGTTTCCCGGTATGCACTCTAAAACCACCTCTTTCACAAACGAGTTCCAGCCACACTGTCAATATGTTAACATTGATGTGTGCCTGCTCTGAGTGCAGTTTTGAACAGTTATTTGGGGTGCTTTTTCGCCTCGAATGGGAATCGATAAAGCTGTCCGATTTCTCCGTTTCACCTCAACTACGTGATAGATGGTATTCTGGAACGAACATCAGGAGGCTTCGGAAATCACAGAATGGAGCTTCTCTCGAGTAGTTAGCTGATCGCTTTTGTATGTGCAGAAAGCGTTGGTTTACTTTGATTTTCTGCCTATAGTTCACAAGCTATTTCTCACCGTCCAAGCGATAGGGCTAGTTTGTAAGATGTACTGTTTGTACATTCGGACTTCAATATCCCGAGGTCGGATTAGCCCCGATACCATCTTCGTTCCAAAGGCCATTTAGAACTGTTGATCACCTCATCCAGTTCGGTAGTGTAATTGCATTGGTTTTTACTGTTGCTGACCCTGTGTGCCTAGCAAAGGCATGTGGTACATTCACAGCTCTTTGTCGCTTCTGACGTCGCAGACTTCGGATTGTTGGATAAAGCTTAAGTTTCCAATGCGCGTATGTATTTGCTGTTACTCCGGGTCAGAAACCGAGCCCATTGACTCCGAAGGTGCGTCTAAACTCTGTACTTGATCGCCGTTATTTCCGCTAAGCCTATACTAAGTACGTGGATTGTGTGAATACAAGGCCGTAGTACTTCCGTACATATTTCAGAAACCTCGCTGTTCACGACGGATAATTTAGGCAATGAAAAATCAGCCTGTTGGTTGGGCTACGTACCACGTATGTCAGCGGGAGGTATGCCTCAATCGGCTTTGTTCATGGTGACTGCTAACGTCACGAAGAAACTGCAAGGTGGCCAGGCAGTGACCTATCTGTGGGCTAGAAAGCCTTTACCTCCTCACTGTACAAAGCTGGGAACTGCCGTCTGCTCGGTTGGATGTCGTACGTCCATCAACCTCGTTGGTCGGTATTGTTCTGAGACAGCGGTGTGTCACTGTCAGTGTTAAGCCGGTGTGTGGGACTGTAGACTACGGATTTCCACTGTTCCGTTTACTTATTTTTCCGTACATTTGTATGTATCTGTTGTCCTGCCCTTGTGGACTATGACCAAGACCAACGCTGGATGAGGCCGAACTTCGAAAATATGTACTTACGGTGGTTATGGGTTCGTGAAGATACCTAGTACGGTAGCACGTCTGCCCAAATGATGGCATCGTAATTATTTATTATTGCCAATTAAGGGGAAGGCTTACAACATTTTTCATTAGGTGCTATAGGATTGGAATACCACTTCTGTAGATTGTAAGTTGATGGCGGAATCACGTCAAGTTGCACATCGGCTTATTGAGCTTATTCCCGATCAGTTGGTCAGCTTTTTGATTCCCTACTTTGGTTTCAAAGTAGGTTAATATCTGCGTTTTTAAGTTTGTACTACTTTCTGAAGTGCGACAATCGTAACTGTTTCTTTGTACTAATCGGAATTTAGCCAAAGTCAGTTGAGTGACTTGATAAGTGAATTGGAAAAGAAGTGGTGGGTGCCTATCTCGTTGCTTGTCCTCATATAGTTACCTCGCCATGTTTCCTCCTTTATGCCATCGTTATTACCCATCAATCGTATTCTGACCTTCATTAGTTGGCCATGTTACTCGGGAATACGGTCGCCAAAGTCGGAGGACTGAACATTGTGAGTACGGGTTGACTGGTAATGGTAGAGGGTCATTGCAGCTATGCACCTCGTCTCAGTTTAGAATCCAGTATAGTGGTAGTGATGATGATGGAGGGCTGGCAGTCCTTGAGTATACCGACGATAGTTGTTGCAGTGCGGCATTTTTCACGCAGCGTGAACGAAACCATGCAGCATTCTGCTTTTCCCAGTTGCTTCTCTAAAAATGTGAATAATGTGGTCATTGAGGTCGATCGGTTTCTGTGGTTAGGCGGTTGCTTCGGGTGCCATGGAGATATAATGAATGAACTCAATGCCCGTATCTCCAACGCCAGCGCGGTCTTTGTCACTTGAGTTTAGTTCTGTTGTTAAATGGGGAAGGGCGTGTACAGGAAGACCGTAGGACTAAAAGTACTATGCACCTACGGAACAGTAGAATTTGAAGATATAAACTGCCCCAAAATGACCTCCGTTTAATCTCTGCTTACAAAAGTAGGCATGACGTTGTACTAGTTAATAAGTAGTAATGTCACAACCGACGGATTTGAGATATGAGGTCGGCAACTGATGTTCAGTCGTAGTGAAATAAAGACTGTTTCCGGTGGTTGGTTCCTGGATCCTATTCAGTTGTAATCATCATCATCGTCAAAACAGCCCTGAGCCTGACCAAAAGGTACTGTGGCTCAAGCCGCCGCTCACCTCAACAATGACGTGGAATATCCTAGAAGTAAACATTACTAAGAAGTTTGCAAATTATTTAAAGAAGACTAAGCGGAAGAACTAGAAATGGTATGGATACAGCTACGCCATTGACTGCGGCACATCGCCATCTC
>LUCH01001325.1:13587-29575 GCA_013368495.1 Paragonimus heterotremus
GCCCGGACACCAAACATATCTCCTAGCCGCTTCTCATCCGAAGAAAGACGACCAAGCTGAGCATTAAAATAGCCAGCTAGTATGGAGATGTCTGCGTGTTTAGTTTGCTTCAGGATGTCGACGAGGGCGTCATAGAACGCATCTTTGGTAGCATCGGAACAACTGTCCGTCGGAGCGTACACCGATATTCACTTGGCTCATGGCTGCACGCTTCAGATAAGACGTTGTTCATCCAGGTTTAACAGCATATTTGGCGCCACATTTTGATAGGGTTTTCGGCAAGATAAGGGCAGTTGATGGGGCAGGGAAGCGAAGTCGGGAATCTCAGGATGCCACGTTACTACCACCTGCGTCGCATCTTTTCTCGGCCATAATGCAAGAGCGCCTTTGTGCTGTGGTTGTATGACAGTTACACACCAGTATCAACCATTGACGACATACTATCGATATTCATGATTCTGATTGATGTTGACCGTTTGAGTTTTGAATTGAAGTTCTTGTGGCTTGTATCTCATCATCATCCTTTTTATCCCTAAGCTAGAATTTCTCATGGTCGTTTCGCTTATTGTTCATGGTAGTACTGATCTGTTTTGCTTTGTTTTCCCTTTTGACGTCTCGTACTTGGGAGCTGTTGGAATTTTCGCTGACTTTTTATTTTGGTCGCATCCTTTAGCGCAAATAAACTGGGCGACAGCACTGTGGTCCCCACTTTGAAATCAGCAGTGGAGCCACCAAGTGAACAAGAGCATGCTGTTGGGACGACTGGTCATGGCCTGGAAGATTGCGACACGTGCGTGGAGACTGATTCCGTCTACAGTGGGGGTAAGTTTCTCGGCGTCATTTTGCCTGATTCGACTGTTGACCTTAGTTGGGTTATATTACCAGTAGCTTAGATAGACTATTCTGTTTATTTAATATCTTGTATGGACATTGCATCAACACTTTCTTGGTTCTCGTACCATCGCTCATTTTGCGGTGTGCTGATTGCGCGTCAATTTGAATCCTTTGCTTTTGTAGTTTCCCGGTGAGTTTTATCGCCGCCTATGTGCTGACATTTTCATTTGCTGACATCTTCAGTCCACTTCCTCAAATATGACCTCTCCTACTACCTAGGCACGGTAATCAGACGTACATTCTGGATTAATCAGGAGCGTTATGTTGGCTTCAGTTTTGGTTGTGGCCATAGCAGACAGCTCAAGGCGGGTTGGTCAAATACGAGACCATTACATTCACCAAATTCTACCTTATACAACTGGTTACGTTTAAACGCTTGATCGGGTGGACTTGAGCGCAATAGTTTGAACATGTATTACAGTTGCAGTGAAGCTGTTTTCCGAGTAATGATGAAGAAAGATTGGAAGGTGTTGTACGTTCATGACTCAGCGATTAATGTTAGTTTCTGGCCTATTTTCCCATACATTCGAATATTCATCAGCGTTACTCGAAAGCGTGATGTATTTTGATAACTAATCGGACTGTCGCTGCTGAGTGAATCAGATTGTTGACCGGAAGATTCCGATTGGAACCAACTGAACCGATCTTCAGTGCTGTACACGACTAAAAAGTGACCACATATTGTCCTGTCGATAAAATTATGCGGCCGTTGTTCCTTTTCAATCCCTCTTCGTCTTCGTTATTTAGGTTCCAGATGCCATCGGAAGATTCTTTGTGATATTTTATAAAGCCAGGACAACACTAATTCATTAATTATTTGCACCTATCAGCGAATCAACCTGCTACCCAAACGACAATATTTCGATTCATGCTAGTTATGCACACCGTCTCTGAGACAGTGATTTGCTATTTTGTATCGCCATTTACGTGATCACTTAGTTAAGTCACGCGTTTCACAACAACTTCTCTGTCGTTATCGCTGGGGGTGTCGAAGCTGATTCTTTTTGGGTCACACTGGATTGGGAATCCTAGTTTGTCCCAAAGAACAGTGTTTGTTTGATACGTTGGCCAATGTTTCTGACGTATTTTAAGAAAGCGTGTATTAAGTATATCGGCGTAAGCTTCAACAGTTTTTCGGAATCTGCTGTAATTACCTTTCGTGGCTCTTTCCTCGATGTTCTGAATTGTACGTAACGCCTAGACGTGGGCCTAGTACCAGGCGATTTTAATACCCAATTTGGCCATCCGGAGAAGAAAAAACACCGCAGTGATTGCTTTGGGATACTACTACTAGTCTCTTTTGTCCACCTCGTACACCTCATTTGAATACTGGAGGAGGCACTGTCTTTCGCAAGCAGCTTTTTGAACATAGTAAGTTTACCTTATTAAATACTAACGTGAATCTAGTAGTGCCCATCTAGACTCAGTATTTGTCCTTTCCCTAGTTTTGTCGCATACTGTGAAGTCATACGTTCGTAGACGTGATTGGTTGGTATTTAGATCATGAATTGGTGGATACTTCCCGAGACATACTGACAGGCAGACTCGTCATATCTAGTCGGCCGTGAGAACTTCAAGTTAAGTAAGTACTATGCTTTGTGCACTCTGTAAGTAAACCGTGGAAGGCAGGCTCAACTGTTTCGAGCATTTTCTGTGAACTGGTGTGTTTTATTGAAGCCGTGTAGTTGTAGTGGAAATGATTTTTTCCCGAATTGGCAAGCGCTTCGGTGTCGATTTTATTTTTACCTGACTCTAACTGTGATAGCCAGCAGAGCGAATTAAAAAGTGAGTTGATGAACTGTTCACTTGAAGACCGTGAGAATTATTTTATCCAGTGTTTAAAAGGGATCAATATTTTCATCCTGAAATATCAGAGCGTTGTGTGTACTGGTTCATAATTGTGTGGCTTCAGTGAGAGTGTATATGAAATTGGCTGCGTTTATACCAAGCTGGTTGCGAAAGTTTGGCAGGTGCAATGACTACTTTTTGCCGGCTCAAATCGGCTCATGCGGGTAGTTGAACTCGATTGATGAGTTGCTGTATTCTAAGCGGGTCTTCGGCGATGACCGAAGTATTCCTAAGGTCCAACATGCAAGCCTAACGCTTCCAAGAATCGAGGATTCGCCTCACATCCAGAAATTCGGGCAAAAACTTGATCTCAGGACTGTTCAGTTTAAGAAGCTGAAGCGAGTTTTGAT
Organism: Paragonimus heterotremus; assembly: GCA_013368495.1. NCBI lineage: Eukaryota > Metazoa > Platyhelminthes > Trematoda > Plagiorchiida > Troglotrematidae > Paragonimus > Paragonimus heterotremus. The sequence continues at coordinate 16,680 of LUCH01001325.1, forward strand.
CGGTTTTCTTTAACAATCTGTATGACAACTGTATATGCTTCAGTTTTATCTCTACCACACCTGAGCTACTCACCAGCCTGATGTTACATGAACATGTGGTTGAATTCCGACCTGCTATCGAGTACATTGATCGCATTTCAGTCACATAAAAAGGCCTTTGAGCATGACACATTTACAGAAAACCACCGGTGATCTTATTTTGTACTGGCAGAAGAGGTTAATCAAATCGTTATCTTTTCGTGGTAGCTCAGTAGAAACGATGCCCGATTACGATTTACACAATCGTGGGTTCATGCCTCGGCTACCGTGACTTTTTACTGGATTTGTGTATCATTCAGCCCACATGCGGCTTAAGGTGTTTTAGCAATGAACGCTTTGCAGTGAAAAGGCCAAATAGGTATGCTCACTCTGCCTTTGCTAACCTTCATCACATTCCACATCGGAACGAAGTGTGATTAACGTTTAACGGAAGGTATATGTTATGTATTTGCTGTCTACTTGTGATCCGACGAATTGGCCTGTCAGCAATGAAGGTGTTAATTAGTTTTCAGTGTTTGACCACTGTTATGTTCACCAACTGACCGATATATCAAATGGTACTTTGTGAGCCACGTGACTTTGTGAACTTTCCATTGAAAAACGGGTACGAGACCACTGGGTCGGTTGATAAAATACGTAGTTTCTGTTGTTTGGATTTCTTTGCTCGTGGGTCGACTGAACTTTTACCACACGGGCCATTATTCGTCGGTCTGACAAGACTGCGTGATTACTAGGCTTCTATGCATTCTTAAGACTTTCACTTCTGTGGTTATTCAGATCGATGATTGAAGACGTTATATGACACTGATCGTTCACTGACTGAGCCAAAGGAACAGACATATTGTTTCGCTCAATAGTACGTTGGTTTTTATCAGAGCTTTTATACAGATTTTTAAACCGTCGTTATTAATTTCTGTTTTGTTTTTCAGATCGTGTGCCGCCATTGCGAAATTTCCACACATACAAGCACGGTAAGTTTCCGTCTACTGGGTGCTATTTCCGCAAACTGAAGGAAAGAGGGTTTTCACCTCGTGCTGTAACAACTAAAACTATTCCTGTCATGGTTAGTTTTCCGATCAGTTATTCCTGCGGTTATTATTTATTCCTGTGATGATCAGTCTTTTAGACATTGTCTCCTCATTTTAGCCAGTGGCTATCCAATAGACATACTTCGCCATGAATCTTGAGCATATCCTCAATCCCAGTACACACACCCTGGTCAGTTCTAACTGTTGTTGTCATTGTATAAGACCAGATAATTATCGGGAGCGACTGCACTTGTTTGGTCACATCCTGCACAGGCGGGTCAACGTGTAATGCTCGGCGTATGTCTTTCGATCACATAGCACACAACGCAAAGCATCGGATGCAATGCGTGGACAGCCAGTGGTAGCCTAAACGATGGGGAAACACTAAAAACAATGACTGCAGGTGCTAGTACACAACGTATTGAAATCAAATCACGACAAAAAAACTCTGTATCATCTGCCGGATATCCGATTTGACATTTCCCCCCCAGTCACTGTTTCGTAAAGTGTAACTGAATATTGCCGATCGTTGATCCTGAAGGCAACTTGTTAATTCGTTGAGCATCCTTATAGTCATCATTTACAGTTTTTGGCCTTACTAGCAGTTACTCTCTCTCGTGGTGTCTTTGGTCTTGACAGTCATCAGTAAGACAACAGAGCAATAAGTAAATGTAAATACATGAAGAAAAAACTAGGCAAAAAGCAGTGGAGATTCATGAAGATGAAAAAAAAAATCAACAACCTTGTCGATACAGACTCGCCATTAGTTGTAGGAAACTATCATGTCTTCGAGCGTTTTCACACAGCATTGCGGATTGTCTCGAACTCCGTATCCAAGCAGACGAGACCTACTGACCTTGCTCGGCGGGCGATTAAAGCTAGCGTAGCCCGTTACCATTTCATCGCGCGACCGTCTTCCATTTTCTCAAGGTATGGATAGCTGTTGTGAGCAACGTGCGATGTGGCGGACGTTCTCTCGGCGTTCGGAGTACGCTGTCTGGTTAACGTAGGCTTTGCATTTCCATTATCACGGCTACTGGTCGCGAACCTACACATTTCCCAAATACGCTCCTACGGATTATCGCGTTACTCACACGGTCAACTTGTTTGATGTAAACTGACTGACGGAGAAAACTGGTCGATTACCTATGGCCTGATGCCTCTTTTGCCAGGCTGTGTTAGATAGAACAAAACTGGGCGCACATGCGTGGTAAACCCTTTTCCTAATTAACAGTTAGGAGCTTTTGCAACACAACAAGTGACGAATGTACGGTTAGATTTTCCCGTTCTTTTCAGCGATTTTACACACTTGTGAGATGACTACCAGATAGTTGAAGCTGTCGACAGTTTCGAAGAACCTGCGTGCAACAACAGAGTTAGTATCAATGCCAACCCAATATTGTAACAACGCTACACATAAAAACTACCAAACGCGTACGGTACCAACCAACCGTACTGGCCAATCGCTTCAGCATAGCCTGTACGTTCTGTACAGAGGAACCAAACAAAGCGATTTCGTCCGCATACTCAGTTTTAGTCAGTTTACTACCTAGCAGAAGGTTCACACCAATTATTCCGTCCGAGATATTTGGCAGAGTTGAAGGGGAGGGTAGAGATTGGACACCTTTGTTGGATGCTTGTTGAAGTACAGAGCGTTCGAGATAGTTTCCTATGGATGTCCGTTCCATACTCACGGTGGACTTCAACAGATTGATATACTTCACTGAGACATCTCTGTGATGGAGACAGACCTAGGGACCACGTCGAGCGACCGATCAGAACGCAGCCTTTTGATCCAAAATTACCACGACCTTTGTCCGAGGAAAGGATTTCCGATGTTTCACCGTCCGTCGCAAGGTGAAGCTACAATTGGTACACACGTGACCAGGCTGGAAAATTGTCCGATTCTCGCTACTTCAGAACCACCTACATTATTCAACCCGCTAGAATCCTGAATGTAATAGAAACAGGACCATCACGTCTGTGGCTGTCATATGATAACCCATTATTGCGAATCACTTCTTCAGTCTCCCATATAAAACGTAGTTTGGCCAATCCAGGAAATAACCCCTCACTGCTGTGTTTGAGAAAAGAGAAAAAAGGTGTTGACCTTGTTTTTTCTTACGTTTCAATATCTTGATCTCTAACTCCACCTCGGCTTTCAACTTAGGGTCCATCGGGAGTTTAATAACAAACCACGCTGTCTTCGTCATCCACACTGAAGTGAGCTGGCTCAGGCCGGTTGTACTGTTCTTCAAAGTGCTATTCCCCCTGTCAAGTCGTCGTGTCAAACTGCAACTTCTTATATCGTGTTTTTCAAATCCGGTCCCAGTAACATTTTATCGACGGTCATTACAACCGCGAATCAAGGAACACGTTATCCGGCTAGTCCTTGATAAAAGTACCTTCTCTATCTCTGGCTTACCTGGAGACGTATGCCTCACGATCCTTACACGGACTCCCCGTAAGCTTGCTTTCCAGCTATCGGCTGTCTTTGTCGTATTCGATGTCAGGTGGATCAGCTGACGTTTGTTCGTAGCTTCTGCTGAAGCTGCAGGTCTCCATTTCTACCATGTCTACGTTGCCCCTTGAAATAAACCTCTGTGCAAGGAGTTCGTACAGCTTCTAAGACTTATACCCACTGTTCGTTTGGATCACTACGCCACTGTGGCCTGAGCAGTTTATTCGCCATTGCTGTTTGATCTGTTTGTGTGCAGCTAGTCTCTGAGCAAACGATAAAACGAAGCGGGCATTAACAACAGCATGATTTGATTTAAGGTGCTTACTCCAACATGAGCGGCAATCTTTAACAGAGTGGCTCCATCGATGGCTAACGACGATATGATGAATTTGAACCCGTAGTGGGGCTACGTATGGCTTCCTCTAAGTGACGCATTGCCACATTTTGCGCTGCAATGCGCAACTAAATAAGTAGGGTGTGTAACATGTGAACGATCGTAAAAGCCCTCTTCTGTTAGCGTGCCGCGTCCGTATACCAAACGTGTCAGTCAGACTCTCCCCCTTCGGAGTAGGCAGATTGGAGTAATCTTGCACCTCTTATAATTTCAGGGAATATTGCATTCTCAGGTGAATAAGGCCTTCCATCTTTACACTGATATCTTCACTATTAATCATTTGTCTTGGGCTATCGTTCACAACAATCTTTTCATCTGAGTACCAATCAACTTGTGGGCCGACTTCTCTAATTGGAGCGCTTTGATACTGATCCGGATTCTACTGACGCATGGAACCATTGTATTTTTACTAACTTCTTTATATCGATTGCAACTTTTCATCCAGGTAAACGGAAGATTTTGTTCAATGGCGTTTCACCTTTGATCTGTAAACACATTACCTTTGTAATAAACTGTACATAACTCAAAAACGGAGCGTTTGCCCGTCATCCATCCATGACGTGCGGACAAGATATTAGACAAGATTTGAATCAATACCTCTAGGAATTACGGAGTTTAGCAAAGGTTACAATCTCCAGCCATCAGTGCTGAATACCATCGTGATGACGCCCTATCTTAGTTATAAGTGGACTGACTCCAAATCCTATCCGCGAGAGACTTTTGGAACACGAAAACCCGGATTTTAAAATAGCTGTTGATGAAATGAAATCATTCGAAGTAGCTCAAACAATCTCAATGGTTTCAGAGTTCAGGGGTGTTCAATCGAAGTAGCACTACTGCCTCGATAAATTCAACTGATTCTTCCTGCGTACATCAAGGTTACGTGGATACAGTCGTCACTCACGTTATCAATGTCTCGTGCAGGATGCTTTGTGTAAAGCTTGTGGTCAAAAGGGTCGCTTACAAAAAGCCTGGCAATCCAGTGGCAGCAGCTCCCACTGCATTTGTGACGAGCTCATTACTGTGACCTCAGCAACAGGATGTTTAGCCGACGCTATTACTGATGTCATTGTCAATGGGGTTCTTTTACGAGTACTCATTGATACTAGTGGTTCGGATAGCCACTCCTGCGAGGCCGTCATCATTCGTCACCGGTGACTTGTAGAAGATTCGAATGTACATTTTATTCTAGCCTCTGCACATTTAACAAGTACCACTCGTGAACATCGCTTTGTATCTGTAAAACACAAAGACATCGTGATTTCAGAACAACTTGCGAACAATCGACAATTTGTTTCACTGGTAACGTTTCGTTTCTGACACAAGTTCCTTTAGACCAGATCTGCTCTGAACAAAGTTTCTGTGTCAGAAGCGAAACGTTGCCAGTAAAACAGTTTACTGACTGTTCACAAGTTTTTTTTTTAAATTATGAATATTCAGTCGGTCTAAGGCATATTCTAGCTAATGACAACATTGTTCTCGCGTCCGTGCTTTTCTTCAGAATGTTTTTGTGAGTGTTTTACCACGGCATAATTTCTTCAAACTACACAAGAAGTTATAAATTGCCTTTAAAAGCAATGAACGCCCGTTTTCTGCATTTGGACTCATTGCAGCACGTATCGTTGCCCCAGCTGTTTTTGAACACCTTGCTCCAGACTGTAAACCAATAACCATTAAATTGAGACGTCACAACTTCAAGAACGATTTTTTATTCAACCAGAAATACGAAGACTACCCATGGAAAATACTATCGAACTATCTAAAGCTTCCTGGCGACCCGAGTACTCGTTACTGCCAACAAATTTCAAATTAAACGAACAGTAATAGACTAATCAAACAATTAGTCGCTTTACTTACATTGACACGTATTTTCCGCCAAGGATAGGCGACATGGTGGGTAAAATATGTGTCAGTTTTTCAGTGCTTTTGATCTCGAAAGTGCCTGTCATCATATCCGAAGCGTGTAACAGCTCCTACCAATTTTGACACGCACCCTTCCGAATTATTGATGGGGTTGCGTGTTTTCGAAGAAAGAGTAGTAAAATCTGTGGCATAAATCTTCAATAGCACGATAATTTATCTGAGGAACTTCCCAGTTGTGGCTGAATAACTTGGTTCGACATTGAGTCACAAGTGTGTTTTGGCATCTCAGCCAATTTATGTTTGGTTACCGAATCTCCAAAGGGCTGATTAAACCTGATCCGAAACAAAACTAGAACACCTTGGTGACGTGTAGTCATTACGGCGACTAGTGGGCTTGTTTACCCTTTACTCCCGATGGATATATCATTTTTCGGATAGAATCTATCCCTTAGTCTCTAAAAAAATCTTTCCGATCTCAGAGGAGGTTGTGATTGTTTTTGAAAACAATAATGAATTTGTTGACTTTGCGGTAGCCACTGTATATCGAAAAGTTCCGTTGATGTTTGAAGCCGGTGCATCTGACGTTGCCATCGCTACAACATTAAATCAGAGTAGTCGTCCAGTAACCGTCATTTCCGGGACGCGTTCTATCAGCCAACATAATTCTGCTGTCGACTAAAAAGCGTGCTTAATCTTAAAAGCTATCCTCAGATCGAAACGTCTACTTGCTACATATTTCAAAGTTGTCATTTGCGTACAACCTCAGTCAGAAAGAAAAAAATTTAAAAAAGCATACGCAACTTTGACATGTTTATCTTTCACCCTTCCGTTTCGATGTTGTTTACAGACCTGGTGGTGAGAACAAAGCGGTCCACATGTTCTCCCAAAGTTTCTGCTTTAGTATACTTACCGTTAAATACTTGAAATCTCCACAAACCCCCCTGTTTTCCGGCGCGACTTGAATGATTCGCTTTTGCTGGCCAAAATACTCTCTATTTTCTACTAAGGAAATTAGAGCTGTAACACAACAATGCGATCTACGTGGCGAGTTGCAACCGATGTTTTTTTACACCATCTATCGGGAAGCTGATCAAAGCAGCGCAACCCGTTATAAGACTCAGCCTAGACTCCAAAGGCCCAATACCATAAAGAACCCGCACCGAATATCTATCGACAATTATTGATAAATTTGCACGTTTTCCTTTTACACGTGTCTGGGTATATCCTCGTTCACAAACTTAGCGCGTCTCGCAAGTCTGTTCTTGTTTGTCATGCCCTTCTTCATCTTTTCTGATTGTGGTTTATCTTTCACGTCTGACGAGTTAACTAAATGTTTACTTCGATGGAGTATCATTACAAACTGAACGATTGCGTATAATCCACAATGCAACGATCAGGTAGGACGATTGAACGAAACCCTATGGTAAACCATCTCTTGCTCGGCGTTCGTATGGAATGCAAACTGTTCAGTGGGAATCAGTATTACCTGAGACATTGCGTTCTATCAGGTCTGTCCTGTGTATGCCACGAACATCACATTGCATGAAAGAATGTTCTTATACAATGGAAAGTCATCTCTTGCTGTATCCCTCCAACGATTAATGATTTATGGACCGGTCCTCATGAGATGCAGTACTCTATCTTCCGTTTGCTCGGATGCACTTCGGAGTATGCACATGTTAGATTTTCAAACGTGTGTAAATAGACAGTATCACTGCACCAATTGACCCTCTTAACAACACTGGAAGTCAGCTCATGTTGAAGGAACAACCAGTTTGTCCATTTCCTGACACTTGACTTTTCAAGCAGTCAAAACTGGGTCTTTGTGCCGCAGATTCGCCAACGCGCGTGTACACAATGATAATGTGGAACTATTAGAAATCCTACAAATTCAACAACATCGTATACGACCGTATTTCCTACGTAACTGAGAATCATGAATATCATTGCAGTTGTTTTTCTCTTACATTTTCATTTGCACACCACTTAGTGACAGTTTGGAAGAATGTGATTTTTTTTTCGTGTTTACATAAATATCTTAGACTTCTTGTCATTATAACGGTATTTCATGTTCCCGGGTAAATTAAGTCTAACTCCCGAACCTTCTGTCTTCTTAGTCGTATTCTTAGTGATGCTCTCTCCTTCGTAACTACGACTAGGCTGTGCATTCATATTAAGTAAACAGTAATGTCGGAATGTTTAATTTTTCTCATAATACCAAAAGGGGCATCGTAGAGGTTTTCCTCATTACGTTTGAACTAGTATCTGTAGGGGCATACATAGGTGTGACAGATATACGTCTATCTGGTCAGTGTTGACAGTGTTCGACTGTGGTTCCACACAGGCAACCATTTGCTGTGATCCGGTGAGGTAAAATTTATTCCGACGTTCTTTCTGAACGTGACCACGAGATTCGGCTCCATTATCATCCAAGATTCTGAGGCGGAACCGCTGACCGACAGCATTTTCCAATTGCATGGCAACACTAGAATCGTGAAGGCGTGTTTCGGAGACGGCACACGTCCAGTTCCGAACTCGGGAAAGTGCTTGTCAGTGCTGTTTGCGGATTTATCTGTCAGAGAACGCTGATGTTAAAAGCACCAGTGTTTACCAGTTGTCTTGGCTCTCAGAAAGACAAATTAGAGGCAGAAGAAAGTGAAAATAAGTGGACTGGTCTGTCGGAGCGGCGAGAACTTTTCATACTTCTGGACTGATTATCACGTAAAGGGGTGTCAGCTTGGGACTCCCATCCGGACCCTCTATTTCAAAAACCTGACCTGTGAGGCAACACGACATAGGATTTTCTTGAGAGACCTTACCTGGAGTCAGTGGCTCAAATGTCTGACTCTTGGCACGTGGGTTTGGCGAAAAAGATCGAGATTCCTCGTTCCGATTATTGCTGTGCGCAGTATGTCTGTTGAAAACGAAACCAGATTACTTGTTGGATTCGCTGTCTGCTACGGTAGCATGAATTAACCAATAGTTGATCTATAACCAAACTTCTGCTCTAGAAAAAATCCTGCTCGAATGCATTTTTGTCTCAAGGGTTTCATGATAATTGCTGTTGTAAACTGTGGGTCCAGCACGACTCCATTTAGTTAGACAGATTTCCGTTTCTGTACATATATGTCTCTAACTAGTTTTGATACTTTCACATTACTTTACTGGTTAGCCGTTGACTGTCATCTTATCCACTGAATCGTGTGTTTTCTATATATTGTTAGGCTGCGAAATTGTAAATCGTCAATCGGTATGTTTAGAGCTTAAACGCTTTCATTTGAAAGTTTATCTGTTTGAAAGACTTTTCAGCAGTATATCGAATAACGGTTAGATTAACTATTGTTTCTATATCCTTGGTTTCTGAGCTGCCTACCAGCATGTGATGAAACCGTTTGTAGTTTATTCGACCTCTTGCAGTCGTTCACGCCAGTTCGATTGCAACAAGCATTGGAACTGGCGTGTCTACTTTATTCTGTTTCTTCAACCTATCTCTCTCTCTCTCAATACTTTTTTTTCACACAGGTTCTCGTTTAGTAAAGCTTGGACAGAGGACTCAAGCGTACGATACGTCGTCCTCCTTGATGAGTTCCGATATGGAATCTACCAGCTTCTTTGATTCCGAAGATGAATCGAGCCGGTATGTTTGTAGGTTTGTTGTCATCGTGTTATGTTTCTTCCAACCCTTTTGGTTGCTACTTTGCTGAACAGTAGATAGTTATTGCATGGACTGTAGCTACAGTACTTTTCTGTGCTCATTTATATATGAACATCGCAATGGGCATACGAACGCTGATAGATTGGGTGTTACCTGTCTATATATATATATATATATATATATATATATATATATATATATATATATATATATATATATATGTCATGCCGATGACAGAAAGATGATTAGCCTTCGACGACAATGTGGTCTGTAGTTAGTATCGTCAACCTCCGCAAACGACCGATGATATAGTAAAATGAGTAAACAAATGTGTCAAATTAGGGTTCATAGATGAGCAAATAAGAAAGCGCTAATCACTTCTAGAAGATGTTAACCGTTACGGAGATAACGGATCAATAGAGAGGCGTATCGAAGACCGCCATGCACTAACCAAATGTAAACCAGTGGGATGTAAGAGCTCATTATTTAAAACGATGTTTACAGGTGCCACAGGTATTTGTTCACTGGAGTGTTTAGGCAACGAACTGCGATCGCACACAACTACGGTGCAGATTCAGTGACAGCCATAGCCAGCAAATGAGCTACAGTGTGCCTGCACGTGTAAAGGTTATTCCATCTATTGTGTTATATATATATATATATAGTTTGAATAACACAATAGATGGAATAACCTTTACACGTGCAGGCACACTGTAGCTCATTTGCTGGCTATGGCTGTCACTGAATCTGCACCGTAGTTGTGTGCGATCGCAGTTCGTTGCCTAAACACTCCAGTGAACAAATACCTGTGGCACCTGTAAACATCGTTTTAAATAATGAGCTCTTACATCCCACTGGTTTACATTTGGTTAGTGCATGGCGGTCTTCGATACGCCTCTCTATTGATCCGTTATCTCCGTAACGGTTAACATCTTCTAGAAGTGATTAGCGCTTTCTTATTTGCTCATCTATGAACCCTAATTTGACACATTTGTTTACTCATTTTACTATATCATCGGTCGTTTGCGGAGGTTGACGATACTAACTACAGACCACATTGTCGTCGAAGGCTAATCATCTTTCTGTCATCGGCATGACAAACTTTGCAAGTATCGACCAAAACAGGTTTTCTATTGCTGCTCCTTCATTTATTAATAAGACGTTTTTTGCGAATAACCAACGACGTTCTCTATGCCCAGCACCAATGTTAGTTTTTATAAATCCAGGAAAATCGTTGTCAGCTGGTCCGCTGGTAACTTACATCGTCTTATGTGGGACGTTATGAAGAGTTGCTTCACGTCAACCAAACAGTCATTTCTCTGCCTGCTTGATTTGGTTTAAATTATTCAATCAAACCAACCGAGTCTGAGGCTTACATGTGCTAGACTGCGGCTTTAAGGCCGTTGAACTTTATGCAGTCCATTAGGCTGGTGTGTGTGCTGCGGAACATTCCTCATGGTGAGTGGTACTTCAGGTTTCTGTTTTTATTATACCATACGATCACAGTGGTGATGGACTGTCTGGTTTCAACAACCCTAATCTGCTGCCATCAACTATTTAGTGCTAGAGGAGCAACTCACAGTACCGAATTATTCTGTACTATCTCAATCACCGTTTACTCTTTGTTGTTATTTTGGAATTTGCTCTTCTGATTACACCGCCTTTCCCCCCACATTTGTAGCTAAAACGACCTGTTTCAAGCATACATATTTGTTTACCTACGCCAAACTCATTAAGTTAAAACGATTTTCGGTCTCATGCTATCTTTTTACGATGGGTCTTATCACATGAGTATCATTTTTTGGGATTTGGGCAAGAGGTCATCGTCTGTTTGCGGGATCAACCATTGACATTAGAACACTCATTCCTTGGGATCACTTTATGTTACCTAACTACCGCTTTCCATCTAACTCAGGTCGCGCATGAACTGAACAGCACGGCAAGCTGCAGGTCAGCGTTTACTAATCTTATCTGAGTCACTGGAACTAATGTGGCGAGGTCGGCACGTTTATCGACATGCTGGACCTGATTTTCGAAAACGTTAATGAACCGTGTGATTGCTGTTTATGTGTTTCTATCTCGCGTGCAATGCCGCGGAGGCGTCGATGATCAAAAATTAATAATCTCAAAACTTCAAACGCACACAGATAGGTCAAGTTTCGCAAAGGTGCCGAAGCACTTCACGCACTAGAGTATTGTACACCCCACCTTTTAGAGAAAAGCTAATGTAACACCGACGCCACAGGTGGCCGAGGTCAGCAAATGTTTCGGACTTCCGCTGTACATCCATTGGTCTTGTCGAAAATTACTGATTTCATGAGTCATATCAAAATTGTGGGATAACCAGTATTGCCGTAAATGACAGAATACAGGTGTGATAGTTTAATTGTTTCCGTTAGTTTGGTTCGTAGTTTACAAGCTTTGCACATCTGTAGGCAGTGCTCGCAACTGACAGTTAATTTTAACCTAGGTAAGTAGTACTCTGTGTGCACCCGAAAGGTAAACTTTTAGCGGTTATATTCGAAGCTTGTGTGTTTACAATGTATCATCTCTTGGAAGGAGCCTATTTTAGCAACTGGCCCTACACATGGTTGTCAGTTTGACGCCAACTTTGGGTTTCTCCGTTTCTCCCTGGAAGCATACATGAGCCAGAGAGGTTGGTTTTAAATGACATGTCAATTTGAACGGTGCATAAACATTGGCTCGGAATGAGTGAGGATAACTTCGAAAGTGTGATCGTGAGTTTCTGCATCCGTCTATTACTCGAGACAACCTATTTCCAATCATCATTCAACATAAACACCAATACATCAATGGTTCACATTGATGCTTAACTGCCACAAAACCACGAATAAGAAAAGAAGAAGTTAACTTTGTGCAGGAAGAGAAAAAAAAGACGAAGGGGATGGGAAGGGACCTAACTACTAAAAATAGGTACGTCTATATTCGAATGTACAGCATCAAGACGCTTACACCTTGCAAACAAACAACCGAGTTACAAGTGGAAGTGAGGCATCATCAGCAAGACAGCTTCCTCACGGCTCTCACTGCCCCGCGTCATTAAGTGCACTCACTTCACAGACGACTCGGCCAAACAACAACATTTACGCCACTGAGCTCGGTTAGCCGCCATCTCACCTAACGTTTCAAGCCATCGACTCTGTGAGTTACGAGGGCTCCAGCCCGGGAAACGAATCCGATCTACCGTGACCAACCTCTTCGTGAACGATTTTACTTGTCTACGCTACCTCGCACCTTTCGCCAGTCGGCCGCAGCATCGGCAAACAGTGCTCAGTGTGGCAAATGACTAGCTGGCATCCTTAGCACATGACCTAACCACCTAACTCTGTGCACATAAGGACTGAACGAAAAAACCCGTTTAACATTCAATGCCAAACACCCGCCTCCTAACCTCCTCGTTGCACACTCGTTGGTGCCACTCGATACGAGCGCTCA
>LUCH01001325.1:34644-59501 GCA_013368495.1 Paragonimus heterotremus
AGAGGATGTACTCGAAGCTACATCAGGCTTTGAGAGATAACAAACGTTTTTCGACCGTATTGGATAATACACCGGCTGTCACGGCCAACTGTTGGGCGATCGGAGTGCTCTTTGTTTGAGGGTACCTTTTCTAACCTCCTCCTTCCTGATATGAAAGACAGCAGTGCCGCAACTATAGAAAAAAAATAGTTTTGCTGTATGCCCACAGGTTCCTGCCTCACTGCCTGAGCACTCTTATGCGGTCAGTAGCGCAACATACAATCCTATGAGTGTAACTGCTTTTCGTCTGACTGCTCCCCTTTGGCCTGTCTGACAAGGTTGCACCTGGAAGGACCGGAGTCCTAGTCAGCATAGCCCGCCGGATCAAAACAGTACACAAGCCCGACCACCTCGTCAAGGTAGTAGTATAGGTCGGGTCAGCTTCCTACGGATACGTCTTCTATTTCCAGAGCAACAGCATAGTGAATACTAGCCTAAACAAACAAACAGTAGTCTTTCACGTACTGATATTTTATTTTCACACATAAATTCAATGCGCAGGTTGTACGAGGTTGAACTTTTCAGGAAGTATGTTCAAATACAGTCAGGAAATCAGGTGATGTCCTGATAAACCGTTAGTTTCTTTTTGTATCATATTCCACCCAGCGCACTTCTTCGACTGACTGCTTGCCGGGAAAGTGAAACAACTCAGCTGCATTGTTCTTTCACTGGTGTAAAAATGTGTAAAATCGACACTAATGGGTACTTGTACGTATTCACTCAGTCGATGTGCACTTAGTTGGCTGCGTAACCCTTGCGATAGTAAAAACGTTCCCGTACGGAACCGAATCTGGCTGACGTCCGAAACTCATAGTTGATCACGCATTACTTGGTTGCGCATTAAAAGTTGAATAAGCGTGTACCTGTTGATTGTCAGTGTCTTTAAACTAGACTACTGCGAGATCGGCCGGTTCAGCCAAGACGATTACGTTACGTGAAACCCGCCGAGAGAGCAGGCTGAAAACGTTGTTCGGTATAGCAGCCTATCATCGTCAGTATCGTTGCGAATTTATTCTGGTATTTTCCATGTTACTCTATGCGTGTGGATGCTCTGCCCTGATTTTGTACTTTGGTTGGACAGGGTCTTGTACTATGGTTCAGGTTTGTTTCCAATTATCTACTCGATTACACCTTTTGCTCCAAGTGGACCCTAGTCTTACACTCAATGCCTGATTAGCGTTGTCAAAACGGGTTCGTCTAGTTATCGGCCTGTGACCAACCATATGATTGTTGTAGCCAAGTGATTTCGTCGTTCTCGATGTTTTTTGTATTACTTTTACACAGTTTGGGCCTGCTGTTTTATTCATTGTCTTTTAAAATATGTGTTTTCTTCCGTTAGTTTATCCACCGCAACCGGTACGACTATGTCCTCGGCCAAGTACGCACGCCATCGTAGGCAGCGGAAACGTCGTCGATTGGTTCCGATCCGTCGTATCAGTGAAGATGTGAGTTTTGTGTTTGTGATTACTAGGTCTACCTTGGATCTCGCCTGAGATCCTATCGTTCAGTGGCGATCTTATTTCAGAGCATATTTAGTTTAGAATCATCGTCGATTTTTCTCTCCGGATGCAAGCTGCCTGCATGTGGTAGAGTTCGTCGATTTCCATTGATACTTGTAACTATAGGCGTTCAGTTTTTCGCATTATTGTAGCCGTACGTTTGCAAATCGTGGAACTGACATGTTTATCCAGATTATCAGTTTACCACGACTGTGGTTTACCATTTGTATTTCTATAGCTCTTGTTCTATTGTAACTGCACGGAAAAAGTACACTGGGTCGGCAATTGAATAAAAGAGCGTCTAACGGAACTCAACTTTTCAGTCTTGTGGTAAACAAAACGGTAGCCTTGATTTCGAAGATTTACGCGGGTGATCTAGTCAATTGTTCCAAGCCAAATGTAAGGGGAGTGCGAAAATTCATTTTGTTTCACCCTAAAACGTGTCGCAAATGTTGCGTAGTGACCTACAAATATTCTCGTATCAGTAGCACAGTTTATAAATGGTAGTTGTAGACACTACCAACAAATAATCCTAGCAGACTAATGAAATTTCTATCCATTCTGATTGAACGAAGTTTCTTTTTTTTGGGGGGGGAGGGGAGGAAGGAGACGCTTTCATGATAGAAAACCGTTGTTTCCTAACATGTTGTTCGGAAATCAAAACGTTTCCTCACCATAATTGGCCAGCGCCAGTGATAGTTGATGAATGTTTAGTGAAACACGTAACTTGACGAATAACCCAATAGCGGATGGCTCAAGTCTGTAAACACCGGACTGTTAGGGATTTTCAGTTATTGTGAGTAATGCCGTTTGGCGTGCCGTAGGTTACGACAGCATATTTCAACCTACAAGAATGTTTCTCGATGGGTCGTTTCAGGGCAACCTTAAAAGTTTGCTCAAGTTTCCTCAAGCGAATAATCGAAATTCCGGATTTACCCGCGAATGAGCAATCACAGTCACCAAGCTATTGATTGAAGTTAATAGGACAATGATCACACAGTCTAGAAAAATCTTTGCCTGAATTAAGGGTTTTGTGAAGGCTGAAGTATTTCCGGGCCCGATTGTTCAGTTTTCAAACGTTTTGGCGCCATGGTAAGTATTGTAGTCAATGCGACTGTGCAATGTTTCTTGATATTTGTTTTCAGACCCTCGGACATTCTACGATTATCTTCTTTTTTGTTCAAACCTGTTAGCTGGATGTAGTTTAAGTGATATTCCATTTGACTTGCGTGTTACGATCCAAGTCGTTGTCCCCTAGATCACCGCTTCAGTGAGCGCAGCTTTTCACAGACTAATACTCCACTGGTCTGGGCTGTCGCCGCTCCCTTTAGTGCGGATTTGCACTCCTTATATAGACAACCAACGTGGTTACAATGTAAAGGATTCTTGAAGCACTCCTGAACTGACGCTGAGCAGTAATTGATTTTTTTAGCATTTTCAACACAAGGTATCTGTTAGCATGCGACATTCAAGGTCACTTGGAAGCGGAATGTTGTCAGGCCGCACAAATGTAGATAGAAATACTCATGGTAGCCTTATTTGGACTCATGCCTATGTGAATGGTGAGTGGTCATCGTTGTCATTGAACTACATAGTGATTTAAACTCATCACACACTAATCCTCAGCGTATCTTAATATGAAGCGAGCTCAACGGTCCGGATGTCTTCTTATAACCTAGGATCAACAGGTCAATATAGAAGTTTGATTAGTAGCCATTGAACTTCCTGGTCGTTGTTTGTTTCATTAAATCAAGTTTTATTCAGATCCCAAACTAACTGACTCTAGGATTATACTTACGGGATAAGTTGTACTTTATATATCAAGTCGTATGTGCCTAAGTTTTTCACTCTATCCAACATTACCACATTAACCCGGTGAAACGACTGCTTCTGTTTGCCCGAATGTACTCATGTTGTTTGTTTCGCTTGTGCCTGCTTACTTGGTCAGGTGTTCTTAAGTCTCACGTTCTCCGTTTTGATGAGTTCGGGGATCACATTAGACCTTTTGTCTTTTGCCAGTTTTTTCTCTACGTTTGACTCGTTACTTCGTTCTCACTTGAGCCGACCGAAAATGTTGTCTAAATGCAAATCTGCTTTCACATCTATTCATCACCACTGGTCGATAACGTTTAAGAGTTGTTTTGTAGGTAGAAGACTGATATTCCCAAGGTTGTGCCCGCGAACTTAGAATGTATCTGGTGGAGCTACTGAATTGGGACATAACAGAGTTAATCTTAATGGCCACATGTGCACTTTACTACTTATTCATAGCGTTACTTCGCCGAATGTCATGTGATTTGTTGGTCGCTGAAAGTCTCACTTTGGCTTGCCCACTGTGCTACCACCTGAAGTACTCTATCTAACCTTCTCCATTAAGTTGTACGCTGGTCACGACGACATCCAGTGGTACTCCTGACACAGTACGTTGTTCTTAGTAGACTGCTTAAAAAGAGCTCATATGTCAGTCGAACCGCTTGGAGTCGCATATTATGCTGATCTGCTTCATTTTAGATTCCTCCCAGTGGGTTTTGTTGATAAAATTTGAACATCATTCACAATTGAATGCAGCTTTCGTATTTCTGTAGACTATCCAATCAGCCCTTTTTGTGGAGAAGCATTAGTATCAGAATTCGTCAACAATGTTTTTTGCTATCCCCACTTTAGAGGGCGGTGCTTTTTCTTGAAAGGAGCTGGATGAAAAGTTTGTAGGACTGCGAGGAATGTGGTAAACTCATGTGTAAATACTACATGTTTTGGCTCAGTGTGGTATCTAAGTGTTTTGCGCTTTGAGATCTGCGATGGGGTTTCCTCAGCCTGTAATTACGGACAGCCATCAAAATAATGCCCTTAGTTCGTTCATTTGAGAGGGCAAAGTAGAACATTAATACACATGGACGTATTGAATGGCAAAGCGCATGTGTTATACCAGTTAGTCAGTTTGGTACGATCGTCTTTACATGACAAAAAAATAACGTGTATCCGTGCTTGTGGATCTGTACAGGGGCAGAATTAGGTCTTTCGTTAAGAGGATGAAACTCACTTATACTGAATAAAAAATTGCACCCTGTAGCTCGTGCGGAATCATGACGCGTGATACTTTAAATATGTGAACTAGGAACTGTCCTAGAAATAATGTTTTAAGAAGACGCGGTTACCGTACTTCTTTAGAAGAGAAAACAGCAGGTGAGTGCGTTGTCGTAATTTAAGTAGTAAAAACGGATCACCCTTCTTTTTTTTAATCAAGGAATGGCAAAATTGAACGACTGGGACTGACTGATACGTGAACAGCTAACTGGGACTGACAGCTAACACGTTGATCGATAGCGTATTGATCCACATTACGCCTTGGGGCTAGAGGTGTTGCATTGGTTTTATCTTCTGTAGCCCTTGGTTGCTGGTTGTTTACGCGACGTATGACAGCCTGGTCGTTCTCGCTTTGCACTTAATCCTTCGGTAAAAAATGACGGACAGATGTCAGAATGTATATGGTTGTGCATGTCTTCACGTGTGCGCTTGCGCACGTTTCATACAGTCGATCTCACCGCGCAGCTTTCCCGTGCACCGTTGAGATTTTCTTGTCCGTTTTTTTCACTCGCTCGTTTGTTACTATTGTGTGCCTATCATTTGGCCATTCGATGAATCATCTTGACACGGTTGCTTGCACAGTGTAACAGCACACATCTGACAGTTTTCAGGCAATTACCGTCTGCTTTCCATCACTGCTGGTAAAGCGCGCGTCGCGAATTCGGCTCAAAACTGTGCGTCTGTTATGGTAACGTTAGTTACTTTGCGCATTCCCAATTCATAGCTGGCAAACATTGTCATTTTGTATTTGCGGGGCTTGTTCACGGCGTTGATAAATTTTAGACGGTTCATAGTGGAATGCCGTTTTCATTAATTCTTACCGTGCTTTTTGTATCTTTCAAGGGGGCTTTTACAACTTGCTTGCGTTTTGTTTCATTTTGTATATATATATATATATATATATATATATATATATATATATATAATACTGTAGGGTCACGTCTTTAGGCATTTCCCTGTCCGTATGATGAAGATTTTTGATTTGTTCCTTGTTCACTGTTTTCGGCGGGCTTTTCGATAAATTTGCAAAAACAGCGCTCTTGCATATGTTTATGATTTTATTGCAGCTCGTCGGCCATGCTGGCGTGCCGTTGTAAGTACACTTTAAAAAGGATTATCTTATCAAGTAGGCAATCACTTTTACAAAATTGTGATGTTGCCAGAGTTGGTCCGAAATGTGGGTGACTGGTAAGTTGTGATAAAAGAATGTTGAACAGGGTTGTTGAACAGTAAGGAAAAAAAACTGAATGACCTGGGCGTGCTTATAATACTGATTTCTCAGGTGACTTTGGCACGCCTGCAGCGTGTTTTGAGAAGCCACTGTTTGTCGCAATCAGTAAGTGTAGTGTCACAATCTTTGGCAGTGTTTTGTGTTTACTTCATCATTTTTCCCAACAGACTCGTCACTTTTCTTGGCTCAATCTTCAGCTTTAACAGACGCGCTTGTTAATAACGGAACAGAAATAAAACTATTGATGAAAATTCACGCCGATTGGAAGCTGGCTCAAGGTGGACCTAAAATACTTTGTTTCTATAGGCTGTGTTGACCAGTCCTGGGAACTTGTCTTTCTGAATAGTCTGCGTTGCTGTACCATGGGGAGTTTCGTATGAGGGTTAAGATGAAGCGGTTTATTCTTCAAGGATCTAACGAGTACTGTCTCAAAACGTTGGTAGGGCTGGTTTACAATAAGAGCCGGGCAACAATCAGAAATGTTACTATTTTTGTCTGTCTTAACGGTATCGGTGGAGAAATGAAAACTCAAACTTTTCTGTACTCCGACAAAGCATGAACGTTTCCTTGTACGTAGCTTTGTTTTATATTTTCGTGACCTTCTAAATCTGTTTTACTCACAAATGTATAACATTCAATTGCCTACACTGTCTGAAGACTAGAGAATAATCAAATTGGAGACACATAGAAGTCACTAGTTGGCAAGAGCCAACTTCGTAAGCTAGTAGCTCCACTATAAACGTGAAAGGAAAGCCGCACAATATGTCGACCTGTTATCAAAAGATGTCCAGTTGGAAAAACCCTTTTACAAGTATTGAAAAAACATGGATTAGAAGAGACAAACAATAGTTTCCCTTAATATGTGCAAGTTATGCTTTACTTGCTTGAGTTACTTCATTTTACGATATTTTTACTCAAACCGACAACATGATCTCTCAAATGACTGAGTAATGAAATGAAAAAGTCAATTTTTGTCAGTGACGATGTGATATCGTTTATGTATTCTTACTAACTATTTCACATAAGACATCGTCGTACCAACTTGCTGAGAATGACCGTATAACCAATCTTCGAATTGCACTGGTTTACGTGGCCGGGTAGATTTCTTCCGTGTGTTCGATTGACGATGTGTTTGTAGGAGTCTCTTGAAACTGTGGTACAAGTATCGAGCAATAGTAATTTTCTTAAAATCATCCAGTGGATTCCATGTGTCATCATTTGGTGATCAAATAGTTGAATCCAACTATGAGAGCATATGCTGAATAGGGGCATGCGATTCCAGTCGCCGCCTAAAAATCAGCCGAAGTCCATATTATTCACGATTAGGTGTTCTCTAAATTGACAGCTTTGCTACAACGTTTATCAGCAACATGAAAGTTTTCACAATCACTAGTGGCCTGACGAATCCTGGAGCGGATGTACGATTCCAGCATGTTCATGTTACTGAGAACTGTCAGTAATAACCTGGTCCGACCGAATTGATATGTGATCGCACTGTACGTTTCGTTGAATGATTCATATTAAGTCTATCGCCAAAGCCATCATAGTGTTGTCTCCTTTGTAAGGCAGCTTCATATATACAGACTTTTGTGAAATGAACGAGTCTTGTGATTTCGAAACTTTATGTTCACTAGGAACTTCCGTAAACCTCGGCGGATAAATTTAATAGGGGGAAATCGAAAAGAACAACCTTCAAATCTGGCATACTGAGTGAGCGTCTCATGCTTATTCGGTACAACTGATAACTAGCTGTGAACTGCTGTTTTGGTGGCTGAACGGAAAAGGTGTTCGATTAATATTACAATATTCACATTGTTTGCTACGCTATTCACTGTCTGCGTTCCCTGGCTCAACCACACTTTGGAAACTGGGTGTCCACTTGATAACTTGACATAGTTAGAGTGAGTTCAGAAACGACCTTGTGTTTAATCTGTTTGAGTTTCTTGCTTCAACATGAACTTGCGTCAGCCCTGGATTCATGCAAGACTGGTCGCTTTTTAGCAGTCTACTTGTTGCGCTTCCACGTTAATACTTACAGTTTGTCATGTCTATTTTAAAAGATCAAGAATGATCCGAGACTAGTCTGTTGCTTTCCGCCGCGGATTTCTGTATCAACACATGTTGTAACACTGTGCACTTCCGTAGGGTTCTTCCGTTGTCAATTGTAGCTGGCGACCTTTAAAGACACATGGATTCTGCCATCACGTTGATGTTTGTTTTTATAAGCTCGATAATGGTAGATGAATATTATAAGTTCTTAGTATTTTTACGGTCAGGAAGGATGGATCATTTCCCCCATCAAATTATTCGCCCGAATTGGGTTTTGATAATTGTTTTTCTGTCTATCCTCTTCTTAGATTTAGTCAGCAGCCTGGGTATCATATTTCCTTCATATTTTTCTATTTGTCGTTTTGTCAGGCATCATCCTTCAGTAGTATGACAGATTCGACCATGTCCCTGAATGTGATCACGGTCACCTTGAACATGGATACCGTCAATTTCCTTGGAATCAGTATTGTAGGCCAATCAAATAAGGCAGGAGACGGCGGGATCTACGTTGGTTCGATTATGCGAGGCGGTGCGGTAGCCCAGGATGGCCGAATCGAACCTGGCGATATGATTTTGGAGGTGAATCGCATCAGCTTTGAGGATATGAGTAATGACGAAGCTGTTCGTGTGTTACGTGAAGAAGTTCAGAAACCCGGGTGAGTATCTGTTTGAGTTCCACCTTACTTTACACTAAAATGTGTTTAGTTTGCTCTCGGTATCTGTTTTATTTACAGAAATTCACTCCCGTGCATCAATTTAAAAAACTTAAAGATCACGACGGGGCGTCGAAACTAAGGAGTTGTATTGTGTGATAACCAGCTTCTTTGAGCTATCCAGGATTTGATCCACACTGTCTGTCATTTCATAGGTTTTTTACGTTTTAATGCTAGTGATACTTTTCACAACCAGTAGAACAAATTCACATTCTACTTTGCGTATCCGGATCACTTTATTCAATTTACTATGTGATTGAAGAGACTAAAGAATCGTCGTTGACTTTGATTTCGTACCAGAAGGTCTACCACTCTGTGCGAGTGTAACCCATACGTTAACACATTTACCCCTCATACGCTTCATACACTGATAATCCGACTACTGTTTCTTTTTCACGTAGGTCGTGTTAACTGCTAATACCCTGATAATCATTGAGTTACTAAGAGCAAGACTTGTCCGAGCCGCTGATATTTGCGTAGCTTGGTCGGCGGACTCATTGCCTGTTTCGTAACCACGTCGGCCAACCCTGTGGTTGAGTATACTATGCCTATTCAGATGTGTACAAAATGTTACGATAGTATCAGCAAAGCTAGTCAAGCTTGAGGCGATGTCTACCGATGAAATGGATCGTTGAATCTAAATTCATAACTAAGCAGCAATAATTTGTGACCTATTCTTTTTGGCTTTGCTACAGACCAATTACACTGGTGGTTGCCAAATGTTGGGATCCTAGCCCCAAAGATTACTTCACGGTCCCACGACAGGAACCTGTTCGACCTATCGATCCCAGAGCTTGGGTTTTGCACACTAATGCGATGACAGGAGCCATGGGTGCTATGGGTAACCCCCCTTTCAACGGTCCTGGGTCGCCACCTGGGATTAATTTACTGCAAGGTTTGTTGAATGTTTCTTTTTGGATCTGTTGAATACTTATCTAAAGTTTTTCTATTCTTGCATAAGTGACGGTAATATTTTTCATGAAGGCTGACATATACGGCAGCCATCGGCAAACGCTGAGCACATTGCCTTAGCCATAGATCTTGTTATTTGCTCTTTTTAACTTTGAACTCTTAGATTCGTTATGCGATTGTTGACACCCGGTTCAATATGTCAGCATACGCTTACAAATACACAGTGGTCAGGTCAAAATTGCCAGAAGAGTTCCCAAACAACACTGTTAGTCAGCCTACTCAAGATCACAACGGTAGTATAACCCAAGGTTATACTGAGCTACAATGTTCATTGTCTTGAATGAACCCCAGAGTCACGAAGATGTTCCCAGTTGGCCCCTAGTTCTCAACGTGATGACGACCGACGGAGCCCCAAAAGGTTGTGAGGAGCTAAAAATGTAATTTTCCCTGCTTTTTTTGGTGAAGCTGTGTATTGACCGGGTTTGGTCAAAATGCGAGGTGAAGACCTACGGACGGATTCTTCGCTGTTTTCCAGTCTTGTTCTCTTCTTATTTTTACGGATTATGTGAATGAAACCACATATGGCGCAACACACTTATGGTGACATTTACATCGGCGTATTTTGGTTCCACTGACTGTGAAATGCTATTCCCAATAAGGTTGGTGCCAACTTATTATTACCACTGCTATCTAGAAGTAACTGTTGGATCCGCAGCTTCTCATAGCGACGTAATCGATGAGTCGATTAGGTCGAAGAGCAGCTGAACTTTCCTGAATCAGCCTAAACCTAAGTGGCTGCTTAAAATGAATGCATTCCTGTCCACCTTCCGGTAACCTCAAAACATACAGTTCATGATTAACAAGGCTCCAGGTTGGTCTTGTTTTCATTATTTGCTTTTTCCAGGTATGTTCGCGACCGATTAATGCGTGGACCGAGCACACTCGTGTGTTTCCGAAGGATGGTTTTCAACTGTCGTTCAGTAAAGTTTCAGGATATCATGTGACAATCATAGGAATACTTGTTTCGAGTTATTCACAGGTTACATCGCACAACAGCTTCTTAACCGTCGTGTCCAAATACTAGAAGTGTTGACCAGCTTTCATTCTGGTCGTAGATCCTGTTTCCATTTTGTGACAGACGCTGGAGACACTGCGTATCTTTTTCCGGCTGCTTCTCATTCGCGCTTTCCTTCGTATGACAATTTCAGCAACCCAAATTAACCTTTTTTCATAGGTAAACCATATCTTTTGTTTGTAGGCTGACCGTTTGCCACCGCTGGCATTTAAAAGAAAACTTAAAGGCAGCCGGGTGGTGGTGGGGCTGAGAACTTTGAACGTTCCACGGAATAAGGTTTGAAGGTGTTGTGACTACTTGAGGCTGTTTAAAAACGTTTTGGAACATAACACGTGATTGTGTCCCAATCAGTGGTATACCTCTATAAGACTCGTAATGAGTGTTGGTATTTCTTCTTCTAATCTGCTATTTTGTCACTTCTATGAAATCAGTCTCAGCTCGATACGACACCCTCGGGCTAGAAGTGTATTTATGTATACTACACAACGTTTGCTGCGATATGACGTGCAGGATCATGTGCACACTAATTGCTATTAGTCTACAGAAAGCCATACAAGAATATTCGAAGTGGCCAGAATTCGAAGCGAGTTATGTGAGTATTAGATAGTTTCGTTACCACCCGGCTAGTGTATTGTTTTATATAGAATGGTTTAGATAAACCTAAACAGGCACACTTAAGTTTGTCTCATTTGCGATGCTCCCTGGCCATCTTGAACCTCACTTCCAGCGTAAGGGGAATCAATAAAATTTTTTTATCAGTTCGTAGTATTTCACGCCGCTCGACTTTGGTCAGTGAATTTGAAACGCTGGATTCCCTTTGTTCAATTTACCAGAACAGCAAGAAGATGCGCTGCAGGTTATTAACATTCCGATTTCATCCCATCAACCGCGCGATAAAGCACCGATCTAATGCGTCCATACGAATGCCCCATGCGATTGAAGTGAATAGTTAGATTGGTAAACCGAAATGTCACAACCAAAATAAACTGATGACGTAGGTTTTTGTCCTTTATGCACACAACGCGGCCTGTCGTTATCCGATCAACAGGCTTCACTGATTGCCAAATGTTTAGAGTCGATGATACTTGGCTGTACCAAAGGAGTTGATCGAATTTGTGTTATGATCCGTTGGTTGGATGTGTTGCACAGTTTCATGGTTGTTGGCTTGGTTGTTTGTTTGTTCATATCAGTGACTGTTTCAAGCTGTTGGTAGAGGTATTCAATGATCCACTGACACGGATACCTCTTTTCTGTGCAGATGGACGTCATTTCAGTGAGACGCGATAGTCGAATGGCTTCAGTAGGGTGTATGAAAAACGTATCTCTGAGATCGAAAGCTATATACATGTTAGAACAGCGGGCTACGTACGGTTCAGGGTGAATTGAAGCTTACTACACATGGTATCGGTTAGTTGACATTGGTTTGTTCTCCAAAAAAACAAATACTCTTACAAAATGTTCTTCTGCTACACAGAAAGTCAAACACCCTCCGGACTTTTTTGTCGTGGACATACATACGGTTTTACGAATAACAGCAAGGAGTCTATTTTTCTGAGCGGTCTCTCGTGCAGATTCTTTCACCTCCGCTAAACTGTTTTGTCAACGTCATACTAATAAACGGTAGATGTGAGGCTAGCAGATTGATAATTTTGACTAGTTTCGGTAGCTTTGTGATTATCACACCGTCGCAATGATATCTCGTAAATGAAGTAAAGTTAAAATGTTGGGCTTTGTTTGGACTAGGTCTTGCACATACCTTTTAAACTAGGATGCAAAAGGGTGTAGAACATCGTTTTCACGCGTCTTACTTGAACAAAGCAACTGATATCGTAGAAACAATATTCACAGCGACCCCAAGGTTATTAGCAGCTCATTCAGTTGTTATATTGCTGACACAGAGACTGTAGTAGAATAAATAAGTGCAATTATGCCCAAGACGCTAAACACGCGATCAAATTTTTTTTTTTTATCGGGGTAACCACAAGTCCTTCGCAAACCCTTTCTGAACACATAAGTCGTTTTTGTTTAGAGATCGATGCGGCTCCAGCTATTAATTGTAAACGTGCGTACCTTTGCAGGATCGTCACACAGTGAATTCAACTGAATTGCATGTTGTAGTTGGTGATCGAGCTGTCGAGTTACATTCTTGAGCAGGTGTTCAGTCATCCTAAGGAATTTGTGTAGGGTTATCAGTTGCCCAGAAATGTGCGTTATCTTTAGTAATCGAAATACTATCAAATTAACCTTAATGGCGTAGTTAGACAGTGTCAGAAATCTGTCTTTTAGTCAGTCCATTCAGTCAACCGGCGACAAACACTATTGGTGTAACGGGAGAAGAACTTATACTGTCAGGTTATCCTGAGTGTGATCTTTGGCCTATCTTCGCGTATTCATTTCGTTCAGTTGCTTTTGATGCATATGTTAGAAGTGCTTTTCTAGCAGGCGCTTGACAGGACGAAATCGGAATGATTAATTGTCAAGCGAATGCTCTTTGTGTTTGAAGATGGGGTCCTGTGTCCAGTTAAACCTGTGCACGACGCGTTATTTTTTGCATGCGGATTTGTCATCGATTTGCCCTACGCTTGGTCCCCTCTCGAACGCCATCTTGATAGAGCTTATGAACGGATGTCATTTTCGTCTATTAACTTACATATTTTTGCAACCGATCACCCATGTTCTCTCATTTTGCACTCTAGGCGGGTATTTTGGAATGGGAGGCAATTCAGGTATGCCAATGTCTCTTATGTCTCCTGGGATGCCCCAGATGTTACCACCTTCATTGGCCACACTCACTTCCCTGCCGTCTGCATCGAACATTACTAGCAAATCGCTACCGGAGGTAAGTGATCCAAACGACGGTCCCATGAACGACGCACGTGGTTATCGTAGCGGTGGCGCTGGGAGCAGTGGAGGTGGGCCTGGGAGCTCGAAAACGGTGGGTTCTCGATCCGCAGTTGACATCGACCCGAAAACCGGGTCCTCGTTGCTCAATGTGGGCAAATCCCTCAATTCACTCACAGTAACCACAGATATGGCCACGGTGGTGCACAGTATGCTTCTGCCCGATTCCGGCCTGGAAATACACGATCGCACATGGCTGAAAATTACTATCCCGAATGCATTTATTGGTGAGATGATTTTCCCTGTTTTTATCATGATCACTTTTACTCTCTATCCGTTGGAGTTCTCGCTTCCCTCAGTGCACGAGTCCGATGAGGGCTCTCTTTTTGATCCCCAATTAGGTAACTGTCATTCTTTTTGGAATTTTCTGTCTAAGGTCTGATCGTACCCTCGACCCCGACTACGGACGATTTAGTAAGGTATCTCTTTCAGTTAGCAGCTGAGCAACGTGATCTGACGTTTGATCGTTTCTTGTCCTAATTCTACTTGGTGGTTGCGAGCACCCGTTGATCTCTGGCTGAGCCTGTACTCCCAACTTTAGGACCACGCGTAAACTGGACTACGTTATAATATTTATTCTGAACTTAACACTGTACAATTATTTTCAGTCTTGTTCAGGCTCATCAGGTACAGACCATCCGAATGAAGTTCATGTTCCAAATTGAAATTCCTGATCACCAGACCGATGCTGATTTTCAGTTCTTGGGCTGTGCTAATCAGCTTGGACGATAGTAGTCCACGGAACGGTAGATTACTGGATAGGCATGCATGTGAAAAATAGGCCCGAACGTAACCGGTTTATTCTTGTGGAAAAAAAGAGAAGTCTACTTAACTCGTGATGTACAAGCAGAGATCTCAGTCACAGTCCCTTTTTTCCTGCCTACGGATGCGGATGTTTTAATAACGTACTTCCTGTTGTTCACCTGTGACCATTACTCACCTGGTGTGTGTTTAGTTCATATTGGACACGATGGACTATGGTACACTGTTTTATCAGAGCGTTTCCAGCCTGTGATGTGCATTGTCGTGAACCCTCTCCAACCTGTCATCTCTCAAGCTCGTTCGGTGGACCGGGCTACGGCTTTATAGTCCTTGACCACGGCATCGCCTCACGGTTTCTTCTGAATGTCAGTAGCTACACTGAACGGTTTGGCAAACGCGCCGTCAACATACAGGGTACATGATCCCACTAGCGTAAAGTGTGTATTCATTAATTGCTGACCGGTCGCGATCTTTTGGACTTCCTTAGTACGGTCTGACGGACTGTCGCGTTGCTCACATAATCCAGTTGTTTCGATACCTTACAGGTCGCAAGTTTCATTATGATTATTGGAATGTCCAAGTTCGGAAAGCTTACCTGTAGTGGGTGTTGGATTAACAGCTATCGACGGGCATTCAACTGATCGATGCCGTCGCTCCGCATTGCATGTATCTATATAACGGTCATCAGCCGTCATATTATTATTACGTCACCTGCTCACCGAATGCAGGAATTTGGGTCTTAAAGACCTGAGACAGTTCCATTCATATCATGTTCCATCTAGTCGCAACATGCGTTTTTAGTTGCAAAAGATGTTAGATTTATCACCAGATACGAGGAAAAAACAGTATGTTAAACTGGCCTATGACCACGTTCGAAAGTCTGCGGTCAAGCTCTGTCGGCGGTCATTGGTTTCTTCGAACTCCAGTAAAAGCTGTCTCCTGTGATACAGTCAGACTTCTCTGCCTACGCGATTTTTTTCGCTGGGGCTCTCGGCGCGTCCTGGTGACGGACAACCACATCTTCAGTCATCATCGTAGACAGCAATACATCAGTGTTTCTCACTGGTGCTTGACTGCCACAGTGCGGCAGGTAATCGTTTAATATCACGATTATTTACCTCATGAGTGAAACAAGGGACCGTACTGCAAATGGCGTGTTCGATTATAGGGAATTTCTCCACCATTCGTTGAGCTTACAAAAGTTATCCGCACTTTTTGCACATCAATAAAGTCACAGTAGGGTTGCGTTTTGACAGTCCTTTTGTGAGTCACTTACCTGATGTTAATGTGAACGAAGAACGTTAAACTATCCTGCGATATTTTGCAGATTATTGCTACGATTAGTATCACCTTGGCGGTGAGGAAATATATTTATCAACTGGAAATTTAGGACAGCGATTGAGTCAGCATAGTGTGGAAAATCTTTTGGAAATGGATGAAGAGAACACCGAGTAATAGAACTAAAAAGAGGACTGAGAATCAAGAGACGTTGGTGTACTGTTGATAGCACAAATACGTCTTCCTATGAGGAATTTTTAACAGACTGTTGCTGACTCACCTCCAGTTTAAGTGTATACTTTGGGGTATAAGTTAGCTGTCCGTAGATTGCAAGTTCATGTCATCGTTGAGTTCTCCGTATTTATAAATCTCAATGTGGTCATCATTCTCCAAGCAACATTGATGGTTAGTACTGGTGGTTACAGCCTGACCGCATCACAGAATGGTCACATTTCTTCCACGTAACTTGTGTGCATGGCTCGTTTAGTTAACTCGACTAAATATCATTTTATTAAGGGACAATAATGACTGACTGATGTTGCAAACTTTCCTTGGTGGACGTGCGCGATCTGGCGGTGGTCTTGCTATGAAATCGATAACTTGATGCGAAACGAAATTCCAGTTACTATTTTCAGTTGTGCACTACACTTTTTAGTGTAACAAACATTGAACGATAGAACATGTTACATGTTTGACAAACTTCCCTTGTCAGCTTGTCTCCTCCAGACGCAAAGTTCGTCTCTTAATTGTTGAAGTCATGTTATTCGTTTTTTGTGTTACAAAGTGTTTGCTGCCATGCCACGCATGTGGGCTTGTTGGGACACGGGCTGATATCTTGCCTAATCGATTTATTTGAAAAACGCAACCAATCAGAGGACAGTAGTTCTTCCCTTGGTCAGTTCGGAATCGAAGAAGATTAGGCACTATTTTAGGTAATCACATGAGCCTTGGATATTGACATTGGCACTATCTCCATAGTGACGATACCGACTGCCAGGCACATTGTTTCTGCTTCTATCTGGGTTATCGTGATTACTTTGACCTCGGATTGAGTAACCTAACAATATCACTCAGTCCATTTCTGCAGTGAACACCTCATGATGTGCAAGCCATCTATTTTCTCTCTCACATTGCAATATATACTCGATTATCCTTATGTGACAACATTGTATATCGTTAATTTTCTTACTCAACAGTTTCATTTTAGGTGACTTAAAGGTTGGTTTTGAACTCGTTTTTTAGTAAGTTGTAATGGGGTTGTTGGTCAACCCGCTCGTCACACTGACTCATCACTTTTCAGACTGCTTCCAAACCATGCTAATCTGGACCCCAATCTCATCGTTGTGTGAACATTTCTCCTGATAATAAAACAGCTCATAGCCATTTGTTGTTGCACTGTACAGCCTAACTTAATTCTGCTCATTGCATGCCTCTTTGATTCCTTATCCATTACTTGTAGGTTCTGATCTGGTTGATTGGTTATACGGTCATGTGGATGGATTCTCCGATCGCAGAGATGCACGTCGTTACGCTTCAGAAATGCTCAA
Source organism: Paragonimus heterotremus (assembly GCA_013368495.1). Lineage (NCBI taxonomy): Eukaryota > Metazoa > Platyhelminthes > Trematoda > Plagiorchiida > Troglotrematidae > Paragonimus > Paragonimus heterotremus. Next base: position 51,735 of record LUCH01001325.1, read on the forward strand.
ATATAGCTACATCCGACACACTGTAAACAAGAGCACTTTTTCCGAACAGTGCTATTACGTTTTCGGAGATATAGCAGCGGGTGAGTGTATGTGAACGTATACGTGCTTATGTGTAAACGCATATCAGAATGCACTTCTGTTGTTCATGATAGCAAAATTGGCGTTTTGTCAGCCATCAAGTTCGCAACTGCGTTTGCTGAGTTAAGCTGACAAACCCATCTCAGAAGAACGAGTTACTGCATTAGTTTTGCGTGATGCAACTCTGTGCAGATTGTACGTTGACATCCCGGATTACCAGTTACCAAACTTTGCCTTGCAGCCCTACTGAACTGAGTATCTAATTCGACATCAAGAGCTGTCAAAATAGTCTAACTATGATCGCCTTAGCGGCTCTATCCGAAGTTTCTTCAAATTAACCCAGATTCTCTCTTTCCTTATAATGTCCACAAATCGCTTTTTCATGGTTGAGTCATACCTGAGGGTGTTCAGGGTTTTCTAATGAGAGTTTTTTTCTTACGCACTAAGACTAACACATCAGACTGATGTGTGCTGATTCCTAGATATAACAGATCCGAATAATGAGCGTTGCGTGGTAACTTCGTTGCAAGCATCGTACAGTAAGAGGATGGTATGTAAGCTGTTCTGAACAGTTTGAACAGGTGTTTTTGTTCTTGCCTTCTGAGTTCAGTTGAGCTTCAGTGTGTGTCTGCACGTGAAAATACTGTTTGCCCGCAGCTTTTGAGTTGACAGGCTGGATGATTGCTACCAAACCTGAGAGTGACATCAGTTGTTGTCTGTTTACGATAGTCTCAAGCTTTTCATCAAGTCTTCTTCTAACTGATAAATACATGGAGGATCGCTAAGCGTGAATTTTTTTCTTCATCGATGTTGTTCAGACAACTGTGGAATCGGTCAAGCTGAGTATGTGCTAAAACAGCGCATGTCGTCAACATATCGAAGTCACATTTTAGGTTTGAATATCTGAAAAGCTTCAAACTCGATATGCTTCATTACGGCGTCTGCGAGTAATTCCGATGTGGTTGAATCCATTGGTGTGCCTCTATTCCGCAGGTGTAGAGTTGGCCGTCAAATTGTAGGTAAGTCTGCATACAGAGCTCCACTAACTGAATCAATTCTTATGAAGAACGATTCGTCCTATTGCGGAGGCTGTTGCCCTCACTTATCAGAAGCTCCAAGTTTTTTATCGCAAGTTTCTTCGGTATGTTAGTGAAAAACAATGTAACACCCCAGGAAACCAGTGCATCGACGCCGAATTTGATTTAGATAACTAGCATTCTTATGGTAACCGTCGCGCGAGCAAGGGCACACGTTTACCGCACTATATATATATATATATATATATATATATATATATATATAGTGCGGTAAACGTGTGCCCCTGCTCCCGCGATGGTTACTATAAGAATACTAGTTATCTAAATCAAATTCCTCGCCGCCTTTCTTGCTTCATTGAGCGTTGGGGTATCTCACCAGTGGTACAATGTTTATGCTGTGTTCGGTGTTCAGAAGGTCATTGAGATGGTGATATAATCTCCCTTTGACCGCGTTTTTACTATAGTGTGTAAGTGAGTATGGCGTAGTAACAAGCAACCTTTGTGACGGACGTTTCTCAATGCCTTGACGATACCTTCCAGTCTGATGTCACTCATATGGATACCGACTTCGTCATCCTATCAAGTGCAACAACACATATTATCACCTGTCTGCTTTTCTCCACATTCTCAGCTTTAGCTCGTCTCAGTTTCGATGATGTTGAGTCTGTATCGGAGATCGGTGGACCATCTGGTCTGCATGGATCCGCACGCGGTTCTGTTCCCCAGAGATACCTGCAACTGCAACCGCATTCGATCCCGGACAGTGGATCGTCCGGCATGACCGTAATGGCCAATCCGAATGCCCCGTTTGGACTTCTTGGCCCTATGCAAACACAGCAACAACTCCTAGATAGTAGTGGATGCACCGGTGTTGGTCAGTCAGCTCATTCTGGCCCGCATTATCCCTACCCTCCCATGTTATACCCGGTTACAGCAACCAGCACTCCCACAGTGCCAACAGCTACTTGTTTCGTCGATGGGGTGATGACATCGAATGGTCAGCTTAACCCAAGTTCCACTGGACAGGGACAACTCAGAATGAGCTGGTAAGTTCATTGTGTTGGACTGGCACTTCTCTTATCTTGTAACGTTTTCCACTTGTGATGTTGTTTTTTCCCAACAAGTGACTGATTGGAGTTGAGTAGGGGTTGACTCTGTCTTTTAAACTGAATAATGTTGCTCATCCGCACTATTTCCAACGTGTAATCGCAATCGTCGTATTTTATAAGGATGGGCTAAAGCTTTGATTAATTTAAGGGTAGCGATTTCTCGCTCGAAGCTTTGATATATGTATGTTCCACATACATTTGATCGTTGCGCTACATATTTCCCATGGTTTTCGACTGCATCTGTTTTAGCAACTACAACACGCGTTATTTGAATAGAAACGAAAGAGTAACCGCAGCCACCGTCATACGTCGGTGGTTGTTGTGGCGGTTTGACTACCAAAGCTTGGGTGAAGTGTAGCTCAATTCATAGGTCAAGGCTCAAGGTCAAGGCTTCTACATCTGTCAGACCGAGAATATAATAGTGAAACGGCTTCCTCGAAGTAACTCTCATGTCGTTCACTCCTGCCGCTCATTAGTTGCTCCTATTTCATTTGCGTCTCAGTCAAACGACGGCAACATTCGTGTCAGTGAAATGGATCAGTCATCATCATCTCTAACATCCAAAACCTTATGAATCACGTGAGCCTTGGCCTGATAGACGAATGTTATGTGCGGTGGTATGATGATTATTGTTTTCAGTTACCTATCATAAATCATCACTTAGACATCTTACACTTCGTATTAAGGATGGGAGCTGTCATGCTGATGACGCCTTGCTTTCACTTATAACTCAGTTGTTTGTTTGCAAGGTATAGGCACCTTGATGCTGAATGTTTGGACCTAGACTAAGCTATTTTTAGGAGTCAAGTCCCTTCCCGTCTCCTTCATCTCTTTTTACTCCTCTCTTCCTGTACAGGGTTTGCGTTTTCTTATGGTTTTGTGGCAGTTAAACATCAGCGAGGAGCACTGATGTATTGTTGTCTGTGATTATGATTTGATGGTGACTACTGATTGCACCACTAGCAAAATGGTAGGCGAGAATTATTATTATTATTATTATTATTATTATTATTGTCTCATAATTTTGAGGTCAGGCAGTGCGCATCGAAGCGGGCACAACAAAACTCTTAGGATAGAAACGGAAAAAAACAAATTGTATAACAGTTAGAAGAAAGATGAATCAATCTTAGAGGTTGTACATTCCACCAACCTGTGACAGTTTTGTTGTATTTTGTTTTGACGTTTGTTATCTTTTTTTGGAGAATTGTGAATCCTGAGAGCTGAAGACATCTACTACGACAAACATAACAGCCTTCCTGCCAAAGATTGTAGTTCGTCATCATATCTTTCAATGTCCGTAGCCAGTAACACTTAGCATCTTTTCAACCCAAAGCGGGAAGCCGGTTGGATATGACGAATGTCACATTTGATGCCAGTCTCATCATACCTTTACACTAACTCGTATTATACTTAGAATTCTATTTCTACTAGCCACACCCAAGGTGTTTGAAGATGACACGACGTGGCGGGCGCTGGATGGGTATGCCTAGGACGCGATCCATCCATCTTAACTAACAGAATGAAACCACTTCACACGAAGAGAGAATTTCATCTTGCTTTTCGCCATCATTATTCATGTGGTGTTGCCACCGCATACGAGTAATGTTCCGCAAGCAGAGTTGATCAAGAATAGATAGATTAGAAACGTCACCAACGGGGTACAATCGGGTCCCCTAGCAACAGAGTAACACCTCTGACGTAGTACTGTTATACGTCCTGCTGTTCTTCTGGGCACGTGCACCAGCGGTGCCTCAAGTAAACCAGCAGTTGACGATAAATAGGGAGATCTCTTCCCTAACACCGCTGCTAACAGTGGTACAAAAAAATGTCCTATTGAATTCAAGTTATATCCACCGCGACTGAATGTGGAAACATACTCCAAGCAGTTTTGAGGAAATAATTTATCCTTAGGTGGCCTAAAACTCATACTATGTTGTCATTTGTCAGTTGCTACGCGATCTTGAATATCGTAGACTACTGACATATTGTCACCAAGGTTGATGCTATCATTAATAACTTCGAAGTGTGCTGTTCTGTGTATTGAATAAACTTCCATGTGGTCATTAATAAGATCAGGGAACCAAGAGAGATAATACAGCCTTCCGTACTCCACTGGAGACGGGAAACGGTGATGGTAGAATTCTATTTGCCATAATTCTGCCCGAGACTTGACGTGTAATGTCCCGCATATAGGTATTTATTATCAGGTACCCTTAGAAACGACTCTGTCAACAAAACCCTAGGCTGCTCCGTGACCACAGCCACTGCTCGTCGTTGATTGACTTAGCGATGTTCGAACGGCTGACGAAAAGTCAAAGTTCCATCAGTGAACTCCGGTGTGTGCTGCATGCCTTTAGGGTAACCTGTGGAGCAGGACAAATTTCACCTGTCTAGGCGCAGTTGAACTGGGACTGGTTCTTCGATGGTCAATACCCACGCTTCACAGCCTTCCTTAAAGAGCGGAGTGACTACCGATTTCTCCTCGTTGGTAATTTTTAAGCCCTCCAGACGTTAGAAAATAAGATCAACAGTTCCCAAACAAACGCCTCTTCGCCGTCCATGAATAGGCCCCGAAGGGTGATCCTGTAATCCGAATGCCTTGTAGAGCCTCAGAATGTGAATTTCGTTTGGAATCTTCACCTCTGTAGGGGCACTTGTGTTTGCAGACCACGGACTGCAATTGGGTTTACGATTTAGAGTTGCGTTTAAGACTACTCCACACTGCGTTTCAGACGTTTTTGCGGGTTATATACCGATGAACCGCCTGCTTCACAAATTGTTTAACTAACATTGGGCAGCTTGGCACTGGTGATTACCATATGCTGAAAACATCTCTAGAATTTATCGTATAGAACAACTATCTCAGTTGCACGTTTTAACCACCCACTTTTGCGATCAGTATGTAAGTTTTTCGAGAGTTTCTGTTTCAGGAAAGCATGCATCTCTTGAAGTTCACCGTTAGTCGGTACTGGTCGGCAAACATCAAGTACTTCAAAGCAGCTCGAAGAAATCCTGTGTTTCGTGGCACGTTAGATAAACTTCCGACAATTAGAACTAGCTGAATGCAGAGATTCCTTCGCGCGTGCCTAATGTTTTAGTCTAGACTGTCCGACGAAATAGAAGCCGGTCTATTAGCAGACCTGGTTGATTAATTGACCGCACTTTTGGGCAGGACATAGTGTTCACATCCAACTGTTTGAATTTGTTTCATGAAACATCATCTAGACGCAACCATGCCATCTGTGTCTTATTGTGATGTTGTCAACTTTAGCTCACGCTTGTGACGATAAAGGACGGCCCTAGATGGCTGTCTAGCGTTTTGAACGGCATTAGTCCGTAGTGGTGAACAATAGGTGATGGTCTGAACCGGGACACGAAGGTCTGTCACCATTCTGTGAGCGAAGGCTGTAGGGGCCGGACTGAGTAAGTCTCATTTGACGGCAAACGATTGACTAGGTCATTCAAATCTCGGACCAGAAACACCGACAAAATTGACATTTTGTTACCTCCGAGCTGCAATCTTTTGGAGGGTGTGTGCAGATACATCACACGAGCCACGTTCATCCTCTCACAGGCTGCTTATTCTGCTTGAGCCTTTGAATCTTACCAAGCGAAGCTGTCATCTGAAGTTCAGTCGAACTGAGAAGTTTCGGCCCTGTTGTTCATGATGATTCTCTCATCAGCTGATCAGACGCTGCTGCTTTTTGTTCCCCGGTGAAATCCAAATGAACTTTGTGTTACGGGTAGATGTGGACGGCAATCGGATCACAGACTAGGGGTTTTGCTACCCATCGGAGGTCAATAACCGGCACACGTTCTTGCGTCCCTCGGATAAGGTCTAGCCATCCAGGAAGCCGTATTCATCCTCGATAAGGTTAGCATATGGGCAGCGCAATGGTTCGGTGATTCATCGGGAATGTTGGATGTGGTGTAGTGGAATTGCTAAGTCTGTTTGTTAAGCGAACTATCTCATCAACCCTCTTTACTAAATATCCGCCTCTCATCACTGTTGTTGTTTACACGTTAGTGTCTTCTGTTTTCTGTGACGAGCACATATGGTAGTAGCTAAATAATCTAGGACATAAGACAGCGCTTGGATGGTAATGGTGTAAAATAGTTTTTCTATTACCAGAGTGTTTTTCTAACTTTAATAGGTAGAAGCACCGGTTCGTTTGCCATCTGTCCTAGAACTCCCTAGTATGATTGATTATCCTAGTGCTGCCTTTACCCCAGTTTGTTTTTCAGCGTTCACCAGTTCTCATTCTGCTTCATACTGCTATCTGTTGATTCGGGCTACTTGATACCCAAGCCTTAGATGCCAGTTGTGCGCATATCATACATTGTTCTGTGTGACGCAGTCTGTTGGGTGTAATATCCCTCAACTTATCGGTACGAAACAAGTGTGGGAATTAGTGAAAGGTTGTGTTATGCACGTTACTGCGGAAATATCGCTGCCGCCGCCAGTAAGTTCTATTAGTAGCTGTAATACATTGGATGGATCTGTTGCGCTCTACTTTGAGTCTTGTCCGACGGCACTGGATGTCATACGTTGCTTTCAATCGTATTGGCAAAAATCAAGCTTCATATTTCGTTTCCCATTACTGAACGCGAGCGCCGTTCAGAGCCAGTTACGTTTGAATCGGTCATCGGAATATAGCTAACCAATTGTATGTACGCCGTTTTGTTGCATAAATTTTGAACTGTTTAAGTGCTGAGTTGCTGGTCGTCACATTCGGTGACCTTTTCTGCCGACTCTGAAAGAAAGCACTGGACTCACGTTTAGCTCAGATTAGAGCTTATTAGTAATGCACATCCTGGTCCGGACCGTGATATGCACTCTAGTCCCGGAGTTTATAAGACTGTCGTGTTAATCGCGACTCTAGTAACCTCACAGTACACATAACTGTATGCACCAATCGAACCGATCAACCATAACATCACGTGAATGGTGTTTAGCCTGCACTGTCTTTTCGACGGGAGATTTGGCAGAACCACTTCGTTCATTCCGTTCGATAAAGTCTTCAGAGGTTGATTGAGGCTATTGACTTCGTTGAAACAATCGAGTAACGTCTGATCATCGTTATTTACGGGTCGCTGCTTCCTTTGGTGGCAACACGAAGTGAACTGTAGACACTTAGGCTGTGTGTGAGTTGGAGAAAAAAGACTTCCCCTTACGAAAAACAGTTTCACTTTAATGTTGCTCAGTTAGGCCTTTCTTGTGCTCTGTCACAACGAGACTGGACCTTGACGCGGTGTGACGGCTTGCGCATCTCGATGACCTGTTGGGCTAAACTGGACGGTGTGGCCACCACACCGGTAGAGTCACTCATGCCAGACAGGCCAATAGGTAGAGGTCTGACAAACCAGTCTCCTGGTCCTCCAGGTTGGGGGTTGGAAGAAGATTGGCTTCTTCTCCCGGGAAACCTACCAGTTCTGGTACACTGCCACCCACTCACTGCACTGCGGTACAGGCTTCTGAAGCCAAAGGCTTTGGTTGAGAACCCTCATCGTTCTCCTGGCAGTATCTCAGCCCACACACAACC
>LUCH01001325.1:78318-119802 GCA_013368495.1 Paragonimus heterotremus
GGGATCCAATCGAGCAAGCATTGCTCCGCTCTGCAACTCAGTGCGATTCCCACCCTAGCTTGACCGCGACAACAGCACATTAAAAAAAACAACCGTCGTCTCACAGTTCCCCAGTCGTTTGACATCCAGTTTCTGCCGTTGTCCGAATGATATGCAATAAACAGGCATGCAGACAAGAATAAACACTTTTGTCCTGACCAGTCTATGGTCTCTGCTACATTCAGTGCTGCACAATCACGTAGTCGAGCAAATTATAATGACCACTTCGTGAGGGAAGACTACGTTAGGATGCCGATCGCATCCAGCTGGAACAGGGTGTTTGTGATAACCAGCTCATGAGTAGCACACATAGGTGGGGCCGACGATCACCGTTCTCGTTGATTGAACCAACGCCGTTGGGTCCGAGGACTCTCGACCTGGCTACGGAGTCGCGCCCAACACGCAGAACAAACAATGGGTCACTCATCGGTATCGATCGGATTGTGGCGGACAGCTGATCGTAGAACTGGTCCTTCGTATCATCAGGATGACATATAGTTAAACCATAAACACTAGCACATGTAGCACACTTACGCGAGTCGTAAACATGGTTGAACCTGCAAAAACCGATGCCCCAGTCGACATCTACAGTGTGCGCACACATATAGCTGAAATAAACGACCTGGCACACGGACAAACATACACATAATCTGTAAGGCGGTTAGCCTAGAGAAATGTAACCCCAGTAGAACTTCACTGTTGCACCACTAGAGTTTGTTTTCTGACCGATTCACTCGCAACTTACTCGATATTGACAGCGGTGTTGCAGGTGGAGGAACCCGTGGCTCACACATTCTGTAGCTGGACATCTTATGGGAGATGATGTTAGGTAATCGAGTTTCGTGTGGTAACTGTTACGTGTATCTGTGACGAGGGTGACGTTAACGAAGGTGGTAGTAGTCTCGCGGATACCACCGCACTTTTACAGAATGCGTGTCTTAATTAGTGATCACAATTTTTTATCTATTATCATTGTAGACTACATTACATCGGTGGTTCTCATTGATGCTTCACTGCCACACAACCGTGAAGTGAAAAACAAGTCCTGTAGAGGAAGAGAGAAGAAAAAGGGAGAAGGGACGTGACCGAACTGCCAAAAATACCTAAGTCTGTATTCAAACATTCGGCATCAAAGTACTTGCACCCTGGAAACAAACAACTGAGCTATAAGTGAAAGTAAAGCATCATCAACAAAACAGCCTCCTTATGGCTTTCGCTGACCGTCATTAAGTCCAGTTACTTAACTCAGCCAAACAACGAACACATTCACGCCACTAAGCTTGATTAGCCGCCATCCCACTTAACTTCTCCAACCACCGACTGTGTGAGTCGCCAGGTTCCCAGCTCTTAGTAGGCGATTTCATTTCTCTACGCCAGATCATCATCTGTTGACGTCGCACCTTTGGCCGGTCGACCAAAACATCGCTGATTAGTGCTCGTTGTGGAAGACGACTAACTGGCTTCCCTAATACATGACCCAACAGTCTAAGTCTGTTCAAATGTAAGAATTGAACGAAACAATCCGCTTATTAACCTGTTCGTTATTTACTCGTTGGTGCAACCCGACGCGTGAGCGATTAAACGCAGACATCTGTGATCACATATCTGAAGACAGTTCGCGTCTTCTTCCTTGTACTCATCTTGCCTTTATCTGTATAAACAGAGACTGTTACGAACTTAGTGAGTTAGGCCCTCTAATTTTCTTTGTTCATTCCAGTGAGGATTTGTATTAATTTTACTGTTTCGTGCGTTTCTTTTCGTGCACCTTTGCATGGAGCATTAAACTATCTACGTAAACTGTGAACGTACTGATGTCAGTCTTGATTACGATTACTAATAGAAAAAGTGCACAAGTAACCAACAGATGATCTCAACCGTAAAACCTCAGTAAACAAAGTAAACTATTGTATGAGCCCAACCTGACACTGCTGGTAAAGGTGAACAAGTTATGACGCGAAAGCCGTAATACCGCATCGTTCTACTGTTACCAGAAAGAGAACGTTATACAACGTTAGACCGATTGCTTAGCTCCATGAACGATCTATTCGTGTTTTCCATTCTGGTTGTTGACTGTTTGGTTTCAGAATAGTTCCAGTGGTTTGTAAGACGTTATAATAGAGCGGTGAATGTAGGTTCAAGATTTGCCGTGATATAACCATAAAACAGATACGAACGCAACGTTTCCTCTCGCACTGGAACACTCTAATATGATACACTAGATATCTAAATGGCTCGAATCACATGGGACACGTACTTCCGGTGTCTAAGATGGCACCACTCCGAGATGTGGTAGCTAACAAATCCGACGACCATCTTCGCTTAATTTCCATATAGCAATGAAGGGCTTTCGTTTGGAAGTATGCAAACGACGACTGGCAAGACCTAATTCATACAAATCCGTGGAACGGGATAAAGATGATATAGAGAGACAGTCGTGCCGTGGTAGATGAGCGAAGGCTGCGATCAAGTGTGGGTGGTGTTCAGTGTGAAGTAACCTAAGTCCTCGACCTTCTATTAAATAGAAAAAATGTGAGGGTTGATTTACGGGAATGAAGGAAACGATATCGTTGCTCCGATGCACACAGACATTCGGAACACGAACACAACTGACTTCTATTCTTTGCCATATCAGACAGCGTCCGCAACCAAACGTATTTACCGTTTTTTGGACCCGGTCAGAAAGAGGTAAACACTCCATTGAAATAACCTGCAAAACTGGTGCCTTCGTTCTCTGAATCTGAGTCATGCGCTGGCCACCAGATTGCAGCGTGTAGCCCAATGAAACTCTCGCAAACAATGCACGGCTTGGCATTCGTAAAATGTTCCCAAGCCGACAAAACATGTTGGATCTGATCATTGTGCTCAGAGGTCGACGAAGTCTGTCTGTCCCGAAAGTATCCTGACGTACTTTGTCATTGCTGACACGATGTTCTCATCATAAACAGCTGGTGTTTCACAGACACAATCGAAAACGGATACTCTGTGCATATCCTCTGCTCGAATGGGTCCTATTTCACTACAGTATATTAAAACCGTCCTGGATTTTCCCTGAAATGGATAGGATCCGGTTGGTGCCACAGGTGACGTTGGTTGGTAATGCTTCCTGAGCTGTAGCTGTGATCTTGTTCGACATTTTACCAGTGCTGATTCAACCTCCAAAATACATCATCGTCTCGATTACCTTCATTGGCTCATTGACAAGAATGAGAACAGACACAGAATCTTACCAGTTTTGCAACAACACCTTGTATCTGGAATGTGTAAGACCATGCCAAGCTGACGAACGAATTCCGCTAGCCTCTCTATGATGTCCTGGGCTCACCATAAACCCTCACAGAATAGAGCACTGTCGTTTGTATAACCCACTTCTCGAAGTCGAGTGCCTGTAAACATTACTACATTGTCATATTCACACCTGTTTTTAGTCTCAAATACTCGGATTCGAAGTCTCAACACAAACAACTTAGCTGCTGGTGAGAATAAGGCCACATCCAAGCTCCTTATGGCTTTCGCGACTGGGCTGTTTTGCATTACAAAACCCCTAGTGTTTCAAAAGGTTAAAACTTGACATGAAATGAATTAGTTTGTTTGCTGTGTGCATGTGATATTTAAGTCAAATCAAACTTGGTGATCCTGTGGAAATTCAATTAAAGCAACGCTTGTTTATTTGAAACTTTATTCAATATCCGTGTCCACCACTTGCTTTCTGTCACTTTAGATGGGTGAATGAACGAACAGCTCAACATTCTTGTGATTTGGTTCTGCGCAAATGTGCCCACGGTTTTCGTTTGTGTTATATCCAGGACGACTTATCCAATCGATAGTTCATTTTTGCGTCTTAGCGCATTTTGACTACATGTATTCATTAGTTTCCAACCTGGTGATCATGACATCGTTGTACACAGTCTTTCCGCTTGCCAAAGTATTCTTTTGTGAGCTTGCAGATCAGCGTTCACCGTGGTCTTTGTTTTTTCAATTTCCCTCCAACCGTTCATTTGTCCAGTACAGCCGTTTCTTCGCTTGCTCCAACCCGTTTTGTGCCTGACACTAGTCAAGTTGCCGCGTGAATGCGTTTTCTGTTAATTTTTCTGTCTATCGGACAGGCAGCACGTTGTGATAGTGAAGCTAAAATTCGTTTTTTTCTTTTGTTTCTTGATTCGTTTTCATTGTCACCCATCTTGGTACCAGTTTAAGGATATACCTGACTTATTTACTGGTCCCTTATTGGTTAATCCATCATCATCTAATCGATTTGTTTTGCTCTCGCATCATGTTCCATTATCATATCCACTGTTTTCAGCTTTGTTCATAAACTGCGGTTTCTTCCAATAAATTTATTCAATAGGAACTTCTTTGTCATGATTACCTGGACTGTGCATGTTCGCTTGGGGACAATTTCTATTTTTATCACCACATCTTCGGTCATTTCTCGGTTTGGACTCTTACAGAGTGAAATGTGGAAGTAAGCGATATTGGTAAGAATCTGATCTGGGGCTCAAACGGCTCCATTGGATAGTTTTGTATGTTTGACTGAGTGCCAATCGGGGTTGCAATCTAATTCGTCTTTTGTGTGAATCTAATGGCCACGGTTCTATGTACTATAACCGACTTTGTTGGAGGCTGCGAATTCTCAGCATTTGTCTTCACACACAGACATACCGTTTTCCGTATTTTGTCTGCTGTTGCATATGGAATCACTCGTGAGTTTCTCAAGCCATCATAAAGCATTTGAAGTAAACTAGTTTACTAAAGAGTACTCCTTGGACACTCTTTCCATATTAACTATAATATGCTCTCCATATCATGAAAACCTTGATGGTATGGTGAATGAATCCCAGTTTAGGCGCTTAAGTTCAATTGATGATCAGTCTTAGATTTGTCTGAAAGGACAATAACCGTTATGACTCGTTCACCTTCTCTGGTTCTTCTCAGATTATTGTAGCATTTGTTTTCTGTGAAGTTATTCGAAACAGGTGGTCTGGATGTTACACATAAAAGTACAACAAAAATCCCGAGTGGAAGGCATTCAGAGTGACAGTTTTTCGAAGGATGATTCTAATAAACCACTCAATGGGCACCTCTCGATAATTACGCGTTGCTGAGTGCTGAAAACCCGTATTTTCTCTGCGTACATCCCTGTACTCATTTCCATCGGTGTTCACATTTACTAGTGTTAACCAGTCATAAGAGTTAGTTCAACAAAAAACGTTTATCGTCTATATTCAGATTTTTTGTTAATTGAGTCCTGTAGATCAGCGAGAGTGTTACGTTACTTCCGATATTCAATCTTTCGAACTGGCGGAGATTTCACGAAATTAAACGAAGGAAAATAACTTACAACAGGCATTATCAGTAAACCTGCATGGATATTTCAAACCAATACATTACATCCAAATTTAAACACAAGTAATGGAAATATGTGTAATTTTACGATCTTGTTTGTATTATATTTGAAAAATGAAGACGTCGAATGTGTTTAAGCACCAAGCCAAGAAATTGTGTTAGATGACGAGCACCTATGCAGACCACTGTTAAGTTGTTTACACTTAATTCTATGCGTATAAATGGATGGTTGGGTTTACCATGAAAGGGTCTGATCTGTAAGGAACTAATATCGGAATTTGTGATGAAGACTTACTCAAAAATAGAGTAAAGAGTACATTTGTTTGTAAGTGGACTGTATTACAATGTGCATCACTGCAGTTTGCGCAGCTTAAAGTAGGAATGAGACCTGTAGCAAATTATGACAGTTCTAGTGACTCACGTAATGGTGTGAAATGTCATTTTCCGGGGATTACAGTACTTGTGGTATTTTATCGAATCGGTCGTGTAAGTAATGGTGATTTCCTAGCAATCTGAAAAATGTGTACACAAGGATGCACAAACAGTGATTCAGGTGTACTAACGGGTTCGCGATTGTATAGATACATAAACTATTAAATGAAGATGAAGGTACGAGATAAAACCGCAGAGATCTAGCTTTCTATTTGGGAAACCGACGTGCCATGCATTAAACAGCTGGTTTTTTGCACATCCGTTGTTGATGTTTTTGTTTGTTGGTGTGTTCGAAAAGCTCTCTGAAAGAGGAGCTTCTGCTTATCATAAGCTAAGGGATAGGCTAAAAATACGCTTCATCTTCTGGTTGTTTATGAAACTCTTAAAATGTCTCTTCGGTACATTTCAATTTTGTCCCGATCTTGTTTTTTTTTTCTGCTGTATACCGTTTTCTAAAGTCTGAGTACGTGCGAATTTCGCAGTGGTTGTTTTTGTTGTACATCTACCGTTTTTCCGTAAGTCATTTTCGTTACACCCTCTTCTGACTTTACGTTGTAATATTTGGAACAGTTACTTTACGGCGGCCTTAAGCTTTGGGCAGTGTCAACCTCACTTGTTCGTTTAGGGGATGATGACGAAACAGTGAATGAACAGACATCATCTGGAGACGAAAAACGGTAGGTTTAACAGTTTCAAAGACATGGTAACAGAATCAGTTACTTACTTAGGGCCGGTTCGTGATGTTTACTTAGCATCCATTTAGCGAACGCTAATATCGAGTTACGATGGCATGGTTACCATACCATAATTGAAAGGGATCGGCTACGTGACCCACTACAGTCGAGTGTTCGGCAATCAAAAATGCCGAGTTTCTATTTTGAAGATCAGCTACCGCACTAACTGCCCTATCATTTTTGGCTCTGAGTGTGCACTAACAGTTTGACTCTTTGATGTTGGCAGTAGCTCACAGAGTAGCAGAATATTAAACAAGTAAACGTGTACAAGAAGAAGAGATTAAGTAGGGGCAATAGAGATTTATGAAGAGGAAACATGAGAACCAATATCACGGATAGGCTTGCCATTGACTGTTACACGTTACCACATTCGGAGGTGTTTCCAGTTGGTGGTACGGCTATTTTTGAACTCCAGAAATGGCACACAACCTCTGTTAACCATGTCGAGTAAGGCAGTCAAAACTTCCATAGATGGTGACCGTGTTATCGTCCGGCCAATTAGCTGCTTCCCCCACCCCACCCCCGTTAGATATGTTCCGTCTGTCTCTCCCATGTTAATTATCACTCATTTTTATGTAGTTTGTTATGTCGGAATATAAGAATGTTTTACGTGATTACTTGAAGACTAAAAATCCTTGTATTTCGCTTTTCTGTGTCTTCTTTCCGACTTTGTGAACTACATAAAAGGAACTCATTTATTCTCATTCTAGTTATCATTATTTTGATATAACCAATTTAACAAAACAGTCTTACGTATGGACTTCAAATGAGAGCATGGGACCAGTACTGAGAAAGTCTAGCGCACCACGCATCTAACATTGTGAACGAATATCATTTTCGTCTTTTCTCAGTTCTACTGTCACTCTACATGTAACCGAATATTTTACATAACCGACTGGTAAGAATAAACAGTATACCTGAGTCTCGCAGAGTGTCTTAATTAGTCACATAATGTCAGTAGCGGTATGTATTGCAGCCGTATTCAATTTTTAACTGCTCATCAGGAGACGTAGATTGGATTATGGTATAGTTTGAAGTCTCTTCGATGTAACCACTGTCCGGTATCTCGATCGTTGCTCGTTAGCTAACTCTTCAACCAAACCATAGCGTAAGATTCTGACTGGTTTCTCCAAGAGCGAGTGCCTATATACTGAGAAAATGATCGGGATCATAGTGATTTCAGCAGACTTGCCGCTTAGACCGACATCAATGTTCCGAAGTGAATTTTTTAAAGCATTCTAAGCCATCTTCGCACAAGATTCTTAGGACGTTTACAGATTGTTTCCAAATATGTGTTGGACGGTTCAAAGAGAGGACAAGTCGGGAGATCTCATCTTCAAAAAGTCAACGATTGTGAGATAAAACCTTAGAGAACAATAAACAACATAGAAGCCTAACACACCGTTTAACAAACCTACAACAGTCACACTGTAACAGACAACAGCTTTTCACTGTTAACTGAGAGATTCGGAATATAGTCATTCTACTGCAATGATTCTGGTTATCAAGCTATCCAAAAGCTCGATTTGGTATCCGTAATATGTGCATCAGTTTTGTGCTTGAATTCAACCATCGATTATGTGTTCACGGCAGACTCGGGCAAGTTTCTCCACATTGGTATAATTTGAACCTAAAAGTGTTCCCTACAAATCAGACGGCTCACTTGATGTTGTAACTTTAGCGAATTACGCCTGACCTGCTTACTCCCGCTGAACATACGTATATTTCGCAGGGTATGTTGAGATTGGTTGAGAATCCTACGTCCTAAGATCTTGTCCCCTCTGATGGACCAGTAGCGCGTTCAGAACTGTCCTAGTTTACGCAGCCTATCTGGTTAAAGTAGAGAATGAAGATGTAACCCTTTTGTATACCTTCTCAATAACAGTAATATACTTCATGAAATGTGAACGAGGAGCTTTGATATTTAGCACAATCGGTGGCCCAGTAACGATTGGAACTTACTGATAAAACAGTCTGAGTAAAATGGCCTAGTGAGTAACCCCAGTACCAAATTGACCTCCTCATTCATTGGCACACCGTTGGGGGGCAAGTTGAGGTCAGTTAAATCAATCATGCACGTGAGTGGTTTGCTCAGATTTAGCCTCCCAAAATGTAATCTGTGTAGCTTGATTAGTGGAAGGTCATCGTTTTACATTTATCTCTTAGGTGGCAACCGGTTGTCTGTCCCCGCAGAGTAATATGATTAAATAGTTTCGCATCTCCTCATCTTTCACTTTTTGTACCGTACAATAAATTTGAATGTCACCGGCATATATTGACAAGTTTTAGGATTTCGAACACACGTTCCACTGTAATGAAGATGAGCGATCATTCCATACTACTCATCAGTAATCGGGCAGAGGCGCGTATTTGGATGTTGAAGTAGCCGAGGAAAAAATATTTACAAGAAAGAACATTGGAGTGTACTCCGGCAAAAATTAGTTTTCCATACATGAGCTTGGCATAGGCAACTATGATGTCCCGGGATTAGGGTTATGTTCAAATGAGTGCTTTTATTTAGAGCGTTCGTGAAGCACATCCTGTGTTGGTTATCTAAATAAGGTATCATTACGCCATCCGTGTTACTCGCTCAGAACACTAGTACGCGGATGGCACAAGTCATTTATTCAGCAGACCGACGGGTTATGCGCTTCAGCATGACAACAAACAAATCCACTGATCTGCCCATGGTACTGGTTCCAGAACGTCATGGTTGCCGCGAACACCAATGCTCAGTTACTGTATGTACCGAAAACCATTTCATGCCATGCTACACTTCAGTGTTGTATTTTTCCCGCGGCTACCTCAATGTCAAAACCCATGCTCCTGCCCCACTACTGGATGGTAGTGGTGCAGTATGATCGCTCGTCCTCACAACACTAGTACGGAATCATGTTGCACATCACTGGTCTCACAACACCAATCTGAAGAAGTCCTGTTTTTTTGACAGTAAAGAGGTGAACCTTACGATAATCGGCGGTTCATAAAGTCAGTGGAGTTTTCATGTCATAACTACGAAGCAGCACTCAGTGTTAAATGATCCCCTAACAGCCATAAGAATAGAAAAATCAAATCAGCTGCGTTTATCCAATCTTTCCGAGCGTTAAATAACTTGGTAACGCTTGAGAATCTATTTTAAAATCCACGTTTACTCTCTGACAGTAAATCGAATGAAATGTTTGAGAAACTGGACGCTAATTAGGCTCCCACGATGTGTAGTGCAACCAGCAATAGTGCGATCGGCCTGTAACTAGCGCGCTCATTGTGACCCCCGTCTTTAAAGATAGGCGATCCTGTTTACACCTCATAGGCGTTGGTAAGTTTACTCTCTCGGAGAGATAGAATCTGTGGTGCTGTCACTAGATGAACGTACTGACCCTGTGGAACGAGTATCGAATACGCTCAGGTGGTTGTCAAACCCGTTGGCGGTCTCTGAGATTTTCATCTCATCCATACGGCACAAGTGAGAGATTGTGGAACGGCTTTTGAGGATAGCGATGTAGAACAGTTTTAGATTGATACTAAACCTGTTGGTAAGCTATGGCCGAAGCTGACGTTTGCCAGCCTGCACAGCTGTTATTACATGATTGCGGTATTTTCGGTGCCCGTCGTGCGTTTTCAGTTCTCTCAAACTGATACGTGTGTCGTGCTGATTTTGTGATTTCAGTAACTATTTTATGCAGCGTTGAGGTGGGTTTCTGTTCCTGATCGGACCACACCTGTCGATGGCCTTATTAAAGACGTCCACAATCAACTACAAATGACCGATCGGATGACGGATACGCTGAGGAATCAGACCATCACATCACTAGGCTCTTTGATCCGGGATATCCGGACGACTTTCTAGACCTTTAGGAAGTTTCGGATCCAGGGAATGTCTGCACTCCTGCTGTTACTTAGGCTAATTTGACTCTGCGATCACTACGACGAGAAGGGGTATTCACTTACCGGTCACTGATTGTGTCTCGCTGACTAAAGCATACCTTGCCCTTGGAGGTTTCTGAGGGACTCTGCACCGTGTGAATCATTCGATAATTCCGGTTAAGCAAGTGCTGTATTGAGCAATCCAAGAGACCATTAGTAAAGTAGCCCGCATACTGTATTGTAACGACTAGACTATACAAATGTTGTGTGTAAAATGCAGGTACAGTTAAGCAGCGTCACTGTATTGTAGCAAAGACAAGTGTACAGTGGGAACTGCAAGCAACAACAAGTGGACACAACCGTACGGTAAGACAATAAAATGGCCGCACGCAAGCGTAAGCAGAATCACGTGTCCAGTAAGGATATTCATGAACCAATCCAATCCAATATGGACAAATGCAAGCTTACGGGACCACTGGCGTACCATCAGTGGTGATTCATGCAAACAAGCCAATCGCACGGACAGTGACGGTGTCTGAGTGCCCGCGTATAACTGAGAATTTATAACTACATCGCAAAACTTGGAAGCAAACGATGCAATTTTAACGATACTCGATTATGTCAGAGTAAAATTTCAGAGTGACTAAAGTCATCCATGAGTGGGATCTGAGATATCTGCAGAAATAAACCTGAGTATAGCGTGAATAAGCAAGTGGTTGTTGACCAGCCAGTCACACGTGAAGTATGTCACTTAAATAAAATGGATGGTTGGTTAAAATACATAGTGAACGGTTTCAGGCGGGCTCAGAAGAACTACGCCATGTACTTCAAATATCTTGGGCCGGCTCTCAATGTAAAAGGCTACACCACAGCCTTTCATGTACTGGCGATCGTAGCGCTGCACAGTCAACTGGTATATTAATTTTCTCGTCTTTACCGTCTGCCATACACTAGGTTTTTGTTAAACACCTACTTTATTGAGAATGCAGGCGACACTGCAATACAAGCACTTGACGAAGGTCACCAAAAGTAGTCTTCTCGCGGGTCTACGTTTAGAGGTACTACGTATGGTACTCGATTGCCTACATGTCAACTCATAATTCGCGAGTTCTGTATGAACCCGAACTTATTCTACCTTTTGCTGTACGTTACCAACGCCAATTTCACTCTTGTCACCGTGAATAAAATAAATGCGGATATATGTTGCAGAAGTTTCACTAACTAACGCCTGCACCGACCGTTAAGCTGAACGATAAACACTACATCTGCCAAGTGATTCATAAACTTCCTGATATGAGTTTACAAAGGCTTCGTTCGGTAGAAAAAAGAAATCTCTAAGTTCCATCTGGTGATTATTTGAAAAATGAACCAAAGTAAACCTTACCCAGATCAAGATGTGCAAATGACAGACTAGGAATTTCGACGTCAATTGCCGACTGGTATCTAATACACTGTGAAGAAGACTAGATTTAGCGATGTAAACCTGCTTCACATCAACAATCAACATAAGTCTAACGTTATATTTTAAGGTATTGGATGGACCGGAAGAATTATCGACTTTATTTCTCATGTAAACAGCAGTTGAATACGGAGATCGTAGAACGAGGGTGGCACTTGCGTTGGTCCTCAGCAAGAAAACTCAGTTGAAAGCGCTCGCACTCACGGTTAATTATGCGTGCGTAGTTGGTGAGGTAGTCGGACTGTTGTGTTGACAACTGCAGCGGGTACAGAACAGGGAAGACCGCCTAAACATCAAGATTAGTTTTCTGACAATCAACGAAAGGGCACCTCTTAGATCTTTTGGCAAGTGGTAGTTGGCACACCGTTTCATTTTCGCAGGCTCAAGTTCGTGCAACTGCAGGCGTCCCGGATGGACATTGAAAATATAGTTACGCCCTTTGAACCAATATTTGAATGCGATATTGGCCGGGGGGTCTAACAGGAATTCCGATTAATTGTTCGAGGTATGGTCTAATGCCTGTGAGTCATTGACAAAAACTAGTTGATCCATTACTAGATCAACCAGCTTTGTAGTAAATGTCTCCGTAAACTTCACCTGGTGGTGGGCCGCCAACTTCAGCTCACTATAAATACCGGTCCGTCGTCAGTTATGATGAAATACGAGGACAACGATACAAACGAGAGTTCAAGGAACATCATTTCTACGGCCCGTACGAATAAACTTGTGTGGAACAAGCAATTGGCAGGACACGATTTTGGCGACCAATGAGCCTCGAAGATAAACCGACGCAGCCCAACTCTAACGCAAGAAGACAGGGAAGATAGATCTTCAAAAGAGCTGTATTAAATGGTCAGGCCGGATGACAGTAGATCGGAGTTTATCCGTAGTCATGCGATTGTGGACCAGATTGAAAACAAGAATGAAGAGGTATGAAATTGTACTAATCAGAAGTGATAAGAAATGGAAATTTATGTGGAGACGAATGGAAAATCCGAGGCTGAATTCAAGTGGACGAACAAAGCTTTTTAATAGCAATAACAGCCATTTTTTCTGAGGAACAAATGCTTCTCAATACTTAACCTATAGTGCTTCGTACCGAATACATTATAATCCACAAGGGCGAATCAGCTATTCTAACATGAATAGGTGGTTGTATAGACTTCAAACTAAATTGTCATCTGAGATCACGTGTCACCACTGAAGAGGTCCAACACATCGTGGTGTCCTTTAACAAACTGGAGGTGCTCTTATTTCGATAAGCCGTTATTTCTCTCGATTCTGAAACTTATGATCTTTCTTTTTCTACGAGATGCACACATAACATCGAATAAGGTAGATAACTGAGAGAAAATACCTGTTTTCGAGATCTTCATTCATTTTACAAGCATCCCCAAATGTATCGATCCATTTTTTCCTCGGAAATGTTAGTCCCATTCACAAAATACAGTGAGAAAATGTAACTACAAACTGTATTAACGGTAAACCAACTGACCGAGGAAATGGAGGCAGTGACACTGACCACCGTACCCATCTCACTACAGTCAACCTGATCGGTCAAGTATGTGGAGGAGCAAAAGCAATCTGAGTGACCCACAGCCGACCAATTCACGTCAGCTGGCCAAAGACAGAAAGCTGAGTGCATCCACTCCACTGTAATGACCTCATACTTTCGCTTATCGGATAAACACAGGTCGTAGTTCTCAGCTGCTAGAACAGAAGTATGTTAATAATTAAGGAAGTTGTCAGTAGATTACGAGCACTAGACGCCAGCCTCGCTTATCGTTAACTATCCAGATTAACTGCGCGATCTGAGGATTATCTGCTGGTGCTTGCCACCGGAAGTTCACGTGATGAGTTCGTTATGCCCAATGGAGTGCATTTACATACACATACCCATGGAATACGAAGATCGCAGACCAATTGTAAGTTAAGACAGCAATACGTACCAGTGATAAAGGTTAACGGGAACGAGACGGTCACGTATTTCCCCTCTTGGAAACGAGCCGCTCGAGAAGTTTATGTGAATGCGAAACCTCCTAAGGATTGTTACTGGCGTTCAGTTTGTTTTACACTGTGTTTAAATATGAGTCTCATCGATGCATTATTTATCAAGTACATTAAAGCATAGCTTTGCGCGACATATCCAGTGAATTTTCATTTATCCTTGCGAATGCACGTTGTGAACAACGTGAATTAATCGTCAGCTCGAATTCGCGTATCTTATTAGCTTGGTTCTTCAAAACATGTAGAAGTTAAGCTGACTACGATTATGAAACATTCACATATAAACACCACCAGGAATACACCCTTGAAACATATTGTCAACGTGTTTGGGTAGCCTTCCAAGTTACAGTGAAATGACTGTAGTCGAAAGCCGACCTTGGAGATGACATTTCTTTGAACAGAGGAGCTCAGACCCCAAACGCGGACAGCAAACAAACTGTGACGTTTTAAAAATAACTGGACATAATGGCACCTTTCGTTTATGGGTTCCTTGCCACCTGGAACGCCTCATTATGGACTGGTATCAGAATATTTGCCTTGACGTTCCTATTGGAACGGTCCGCTATGACTGCGCTCGGTTCTCAGGAACTGCCTCAGTGAACCTTGCAGCTGAAAGCATAGTCCGCTACTTATAGTGTCAAGATGTTGATCTGATTCGTATTGAATACACTTTCGTTCGTTATTCAGTCCGTCGTCTTACCGCTAGCAAACTGTATAAGTTCAACAGTTGATTTAACGGAATTATGGCATCGGCCTGTAATGTTTCTTCTCTGCGTGCGATTCCACCCCTCTGTCTGCTGACGGACTGTACGGTGGTTTTACTAAGGCTATTCTTAATAACAGCGTGGAGTAAAACGGAGAAACTTATGTTTTGCATTGGTCTCCGATTAGGCCATAAGACAGACCCCGCCACTTACATGGGGTCTTAAATTCTGGCCTGACGAACTGTTTCATAGGAAACCTTCCAATTTGTTAATTTGACTTGTTCGTGACTGGCCAACTTTCAAAGTGCCAATAGCCACCATGTTACACGAAATATACCTCTTAATTTGACTGATATCTCCAGGAGATAAGTGGTGACCTATTGCCACGAGGTGTGCAGCAACTGATGATGCGGGATTTTAAACGAAGGAGTCATCGGTTTGAGATTGTTGCCCTCAGTTGTTCTAACCAGTTCGGGAAGTGGTCTGCTACTTGCTGAGACAGGTGTTAATCTCTTCTGCCTAGGTACATGCCATTGTAGTTGTGAGTAAACAAATGGACAACGTGAGAGGGGGAGAAATCAAACTGTTTACGATTATACAAAATTGGTCCTTTGGTAGTTTGAACCAAGCATAACCGAGAAGCAACGTACGTATGAGATGGGACAGACAAATTTGTGCATGATATCATTTATCAGACAATCCTCTGTGAATTACGGAAAAGGAAGTACTTTTCTTTTGTGCTGTCTGAACCGGTTTATTGTATCTGTTTTTCATGTTGAGTTTCTATGAATCTTCCAGGATCTCCGTTTGCCAGTAACGTTCTTACTATTGACAGATCTGACAAGTCAGAACAGACCTGACTGCGGAAAACAACCGGATAAATTCGATCCAGAGACAGAAACAACACCTGTAAAAGTTCTCTTCAAAATGAACCACAAAGCCACGCTGGAATAACGAAAATTCCACATTATAAAAACGACAATCATCGATGCAGTGGCGACCAGGGGGAACAAGCAAGCCACTGAAATGGATCGCATACCTATGTGGATACGATGTAACACCTTCGTTCTGCTCACTGTGCTTGGTTGCGTACCGGCGCATGTGTACCTGAAGATAGCAAGGTGTGTGGGAGAAAGTGGCATCAACATCAGAATCCACTGATCATATCGGGTCTCCAACGAACAAACACAGCTGCTTTCAAATATCGTCTTTTAAAATATAAGGAGAAGGGTTGTGTGCGTCAAACCACGCTGAAGTGTTGATTTGAGCGCTTCGAAAAAGTAACCACACGAATGTGCACATGCCAAGGTCATACAGTTAGCCAGTGAGCATACGTGGACACACCTGAGATGCCATGGTGAGTACAACGCGATAGTTCGGCCGGTTGACGCGCCATCAGTCAGTTTCGGGTAAAGACATTTAAGATGTTGCGTCACATCGTGCGTTTTCTTCGAGTGTGATCGGTTAACAATGTAAATCTGTGGGATTAAAATCAGCCTGATAATAAAATATAAGAACCCACATAGGACAAACAAGATTTGACCAGTGGTGCATTCATCAGACGCCTGGAGCAAAATCGAGACAGGGAGGAGGGACTAGGGCCAATTTTACAGGCAAGAACGCGCACAAGCGGGCTGTTCGCATGCACCCGGCATTGTCCGTCTTGCTGTTCGACATGACTGTTACTGATAATTCTTGTTAGCGTTCTTGTCAATGCATGTAATCGGGCGAAGCTGGTTCTATAAAATTAGGATCTCGTCACCTAACAATGGTGTTGGCGCATTTCAACGCGAGCTGCTCAAGAAATGCCACCCAGACAGCCGATCCCTTTTGGTGGATTCTGTATGAGACACTGAGATAGATGAGTAACACAGTTAAATTCCCGGACTCCTGACTTGGCCTTGTATGTCAGCTGCTACAGCGCTACCTCGTATGGGCATGATGTTTCTGTTGCTGGTTCGAATCCAGCCAAAGCCCGGAGTCCATACAATTGTTTTTTTTTAAATCATCAAAACCGTCAAGCTACTCATTGATTATACTTGAACCATGCAACAAACGACGCGTACAACTGAACTCATTACGGTAAATCACCTACATGCGTAACGCCGTCAACCATTCCAGCGAACAACTGAAGTCACGCGACCTACAGAGTTTTACGCGTAACCAGATCACAATATAAATTTTCCCCGACGATCTTTCACACTTGCCAATGTGGCATCCAGTCAGTGAGGCAAGTTACTACAACACAACTCGTTTAACCGAATATGGTTGAGCATTAATCATTGACCGTAGTTAACACCAGCCCGGTACTACTCGACTGTTAACCGTGGTCGTTTTCGGACATCATTCAACACCGTTTAATCACATTACCGCGTCAAACAGTTTCATGGTTGTTTCTGTGCTCTACTACCATTTCGGTTCCATTGACATGGCAAACTTTGCGTGTGTAGCTAAATAGGATGGACTCAACTCAACACGTCCGGCAAGATTCACGTCCACAAATGAGATATGTACCTGCACCCATCGGCATGCTTTTTGATGGCATGGAGCTGGCGTACCCGTGGTTTACCCTATGCATTCCGTTATATCGAAAGCAGGTTTTCCAATCTTTGATTTATAATGAACACAAAGACCCCCCTCTATATTGAGGAGATATTTCCGGATCAGACCTCCATCCTTTTCAGTATAGCATGTGCCTTTGAAGTTACATACAGAACTAAACTCAGAAATGCAGCAGGAAGAAGTCGTCCGATCAGTAACAGTTTGTATACAGCAGGAGCGCACCTACGTCGCCATGTGGTCATTGGGCTAACCAATACGATGGCACTCGACTCACAAGTAAAATTCGTTTTGGACAGTGGCTCCGTTAAACCTTTCTTTTCGTTCGCGATAAGCACCAATACTTAACATAGACAATATACTCCCAATGGTGTGCTCATCTATCTATCAAACGAGACAACAGGGGAGCAAACAACACACGATCATTGTTTCAGCATAGACACGCATCACTAATGAGCCCTAATACACGTGAAGTAAGAATTGAGTTAGCAGGGGGGTTTATGATAATGTGAGGAAAAAACAGGCCAATTGGTTGAACGAGGACGCTGATCTCAAACCGATTGAAGGATCTTGATCGTAGCATAACTACAATCACTATGTCCTCTATCGAGACGAAAGGACAACCTGAACCAAAAGCCATTAGTGGGTTTGTGTTCATATAGCATGAAATGATCATGCAAAGTGAGGCTCAAATTGCCAACAAAACGGTTGCAGAGATAGACCTGAACACGGGTTCATTTGGTGTTTCAGTTCTAGTAATGTGTGGGCAGATGTAGAAGCTGTAAGTGAATGTGAGTCTTACTCAAACATGTTTTAACGCCCTAATACTATGAAGCACATCACATGTTATAGGAACCGTTAACATCTAGCGAGAAATTATAATCGTAAAAAAAGTGGTTACCGTGACACAATGTTCGCCTCCAAATAACTCGAGCACACTTACAAAGATAGTCAGCAGAATCATCAGTGGTCACACTGCAACCCACACTGTCTTACACCAATCAGATTCCCAGATTGTTACTCCAGGTAAACTAGTTGATCGTCTGCATTCCATGAGAACGTGCTGATATTGAGAATGTTTTTCGGTACAGATTCTCGAATAGGATCCTCAAAGCATGTGCAACAAAAACCGTTAAACTGTGTAGACCGTCACAAGAATAGCTGAACTCAACAAGTTTAACGCGCTTGCGCAGAAAAAGCATACGTAAGGGAAGTGCTCGGCGTCCAATGCTTTCTTAAGTAAAATGTGACAAACAAGTGTATAGAACGAGCTACGAGCTCAAATCAAATTCTGATGAAGATTTACCGTAACGAACAGGATTACTAAATAAACAGTTCCAACGTGGGCCGACTCCGATACATTTGTTCGGACCGGCAACGCTTCATCCAAAAGAGAACAAAAGCCATAACGTAAGCAAGACCTCAATTAAATTCGACAAAATTAACGTACAGCTAAACATGAATTGAACTGAAGAAAAGTGTGTGACATCCACAAATTTGCTGGACATTGACTGTTGCACACATCTTAACATCTGCAACAAACAATTTCAAAAAACTTAATTCCAACTTATCACCTCAGTTCAAAGAACTGATGCCGCATGAATTGCACGTACTCCTACGAAACAGCACATCGAACACATTGGCTTAAATCAAAAGATCTCAAATAATGACTGAAAAACAAATGATAGGGTAAAGGACGGAACCGGCAAACCAGGTTCAAGTGCATACAAGACGGGGGATAGGATACAAAACCAGTGTTGATGAAAATCACAGGATGATCTGATTTTTTGAACTATGAGCCAGTTCTTTGTGAGGGAGAACGATGCAGTTGAGGACTATTATTTCCGCGGGAACCTCAACGTTGGAACCTGAATCAGAATGTATAAAAATTATAATCCACATAGTAAATACGATTGGTATACAATAAGAAAAATGCAAGAGCTTCGGAAAAAACGCGGTAACCATGGAAATAAGTGTTAATGTTCAGATGAAAAACGCTCAATAAAAGTAGAGCTACTGTGCGTTTTTGTCAGTGGTCTATGAATAGAGGTGAGTACGGTAAGTTTACAAAATTCAACCGACCTGCTTTTGAAGTCAGACTTCGAAACACCTGGCGAACTAAGCAGAACATGGTGAAATACAGAAGTCAATTGTTAATGCATAGGCTCCAGCTGAGACGTGAGAACAACAGACCGAACAGTCATGATCGCGAGAAAAGAGTCGACTGGGTGGTCTTCAAAACGACCCTAGTTCATACGGTGCTTTCTTGCAAGTATTACGTGAATAGCAATTGCTTCATCCGTCAAAGATTCCCGAACACAATTAACATTCGAACCTGTTAAACAGTGAGAACGTTGTTGTGACAGTGTGCAATGCAAAAGAACGAAGCGGATAAAAGGTCGGCTCTCGGAGAAGCGTGCCAAGCTTCCCGTTCATTTATATGAGTCGTTTCTGTTACTATCGGCCAAAAGCCCTCAGCCAGTCTCTAGACAAAAGTGACGTTACTAACGCGCTACTAAACAGATGGTTGTTACTACCAGTTCATAAAGGACACATCTAAGTTACAATTGCAAATGAATTTGAAACCGCTTTTTTTCAAGGACGATTTCAGATATACTTAAAACTTTATGGACATATCGTCCTGTCTGTTATTTCCGACTCGGTAATCATTATACCCGATTACCAACTAGCAAATAATCTACGTGTAAGCTTTACTCATCTGTTTTCTTTGTTGATCAGTAACAGTTCTGTGAGCAAATTGCATGGGAACGACTTTTCCAACAGTCCGGTAGAAAACATCACATTTTCTGAACACTTGTTTGAAACAAGCATTCTACGATATTTCACTTTGTCGTAACAGATTACTAGACATCGCAGCACAGTACATCCTATGAAATCTGTAATATTTGGCGGTTGAATCCTATATATCATTCGTTTGTAACTTCCCACAAAAAAGTCCGGAAATCCTGAGGGTTAGTTCACTAGACCGTTCAAAGCAATCAATTTCACGGGTTATGTTTTATTCAAGTCTGGTGTAATATGGCATTAACAGATCATCGTTGACAAGAAATATGCATAGCCGGCCGATACAATCAATCAACTCGGTTTGGAGCATATCTAAACATCGGTTGTCAATTAGAATGTGTTTCAAAAGTACAAGATTGAGTATCCCACCCTTTCTAGAATAAACATCCTGAACACTAGTTTTTTCCAGGATGTAGATCGTGGACCAGTGTACAAACCTGTCTTCAGAAAACAACCGTTACAACAGAGTCACCTCTCCAATGAATATAAAGATGAACCATGAGGTTGGATGTGACAAGCGATTATGATCGTAACAGCGTAATTTAATTGGATTCTCTAGTACACATAATGATTGACAACAACAGTTATGCAGTGATCAGGTTGCCCGATCGCCTCGAGAGGAGACACAGTTACTGTCTGTTAATTCCAATCGATGACCCCTCGACTAGGATTTCTCTCCAAGTTGAAATCACGGAAATCATTGACTTGTTGAGCGATATTTGATTACTGGTGAGTAGTAGGGGATTTGGTTTATTTCAAATTGAACATCACCCACAATTGATCGCAGCTGTCGCATTCCCATAGACTTTCCAGTCGGCCCCTTTCGAAAAGAAGCACTAGACTCGAGTCTCGCTCTCGTTAGAGCTCGTCAGTAGTGCATATCATCGCCACTGCCGGGACTTGAACCACGGAGCGAAACTCGAGTCTAGTGCTTCTTTTCGAAATGGGCCGACTGGAAAGTCTATGGGAATGCGACAGCTGCGATCAATTGTGGGTGATGTTCAATCTATATGAAAATCCAAATCCCCTACTACTCACCATTAAGTTATGCAGTGTGTTTAATTCGTTATTATCCGATAAGAGCCCTGGAGGGTAATATGAAAAACAAAACGGTCGACTGAGAGGTCGGTAGACAATCGTCTTAAAACTAACTGTGAGACGCTTCTCAATGAGCATATTAACATCAAACTCATCAAGGTGTAATATGTATAGTCACCACAACAAACAGAAGACAGTAAGCGAGGCAAGATTAAAAGCAGCACGTTTCTCAACAACGATGGTACCTCTGACGATGCCCTCAATCAAATCTGATAACGCCATCAAAACCCTAGCGGTGAAGCTCGTTATGGCGTTGGAAACTGGATCTTGATAGCAGAAGTAGCATTCTGTTAGGGCGTCCATTGCTTTTCGCCCAAAACCGTCCCCGTCCTCGTTTATTCAATCAATGTCCAGTACAAGGCCTGACACGGACAGCCAGGAACAAGGTTGATTGGGATTGCCCTGCACAACGCCTGACAAGGAATGCCAAGTACGACCAGCGGTTCTAATTCCGTCAGCAACGTTAGTGTCGGTGTTGCCAACAACACATTCCCTATGTCATGGTTTGGCGTGGCTCTTAGCCACGAACAGCGCCATAACTACTCAGGTTTTGTCACACACCTCTACGCGACGCATCAAGCGTAATAACTACTCGCTGCTGCACAGCACGCTGAACAACACATCCTGCTTTGACGCTACCACACAAAGTAAACAATACGCAGTTCCACGACAAGCATCTTCGACCCCAAAACTTGTACAAGCCTCATTCAGTAAAAGGATTAGAAGTCAAACACCACATTCACATCA
Source organism: Paragonimus heterotremus (assembly GCA_013368495.1). Taxonomy (NCBI): domain Eukaryota; kingdom Metazoa; phylum Platyhelminthes; class Trematoda; order Plagiorchiida; family Troglotrematidae; genus Paragonimus; species Paragonimus heterotremus. The sequence continues at coordinate 100,110 of LUCH01001325.1, forward strand.
ACCCATCCATCCGTCATACCCCGCAAACTCCAGTATCACAAATGATGATTCACAACTGTCAAAGTAATTTCTGCTGCGATATAAGAATTCTGACAAGTCCAAACATTTTGTTATACAGTTTTTGTTATTCACAAGCAGTCGGTACACCGCTATTTATATATCATATATGCATTTTTATTGAGGCTATCAACCTTTTGCTTATAACATTTGAGCAAATAAAGTTCAAGAATCTTTTTTCTTTACTCTTCCTCACATTCAAGTTTATTGTTAAGCCACTTCATGAACTATCTTCGGGACCAACAGCAGCCCGAGCTATAGTGCCCACGGGTGTGGATCGAAGCTTGATAAGCAATAATAAACTCATTTAAACAGTTACTGAATATTTTAAATCAAAACTACCAAAAGAAACTCGACGAGGTATGCTGCTAGTCTGCGATACAGTGTATCACATCATGCTTCTCAGAAAGTGAGCCATTTGGATGATTACCATAATTCTAATGCACATTTTCCCTATAAGGACAGCTCACATTTTGGAACACAAAAATAGACATTCTTGCGAAAATCAAACAAAACGCTAGACTTGAGTGTTATGAAACGTTTCCCTCAGTTGCGAAGTGCAAAACATCAAGACCAAAATACATGTAAGGATTCATTAAGACATTTGACTACGTTAAGGACAATATTGTTAACATTGTCCACACAGTATGGTTGACAGATCCGAGAACGCAAAGGTTCATATAAAAGATAGCAGAAACAAAAGAAATAGATGAGAAAACTGACAAAAGACACTTTTACTTAATAAAAAATTGGTTTCCAGAGAATCACGATTCAGTTACTGTATCATGTATTTTGGTGATATTGCAACAATTACGATCAACACAAAATGGTTAGCAACTTTGAAAAGCACGAGCGATAAAGGAAATAATCAATATGAATACGATTAAAAAGCTTACGGGCACTTCCAAAATTTGTCATCCAATGGTTCAGAATTCGGGGTAAGTACAGCAGGACGTATTTATGAGCGAGTGTCATTCTAGCTCAGATGAGTACAGCAGAACCCGGTAAGCATGAAATTCATTCTGTTACATTTATAATGTGAATATTATCACTTATACTCATCAAATTTTCCTTTCCGTAGATACTGTGTCTACCACTAGACTTGTATGCATCAAATAGATTGTCCGAAGCGTTTTTCTTCGTAGTCCTCGAACATCTTTTTGCAATGTATTAGAGCAGACAAGGAAATCTACACATCGAGCATACTTACGCAACTGTCAAACGTATATCTGTGACTGGAGTCACGATAACCGTTAGCGAGAGATTATATTCTGGTGAGCAGTAGGGGATTTTAGTTTTCATTTAAACTGAACTTCACCCACAATTGATCGCAATTAGCGCATTCCTACAGACTTTCAAAAAGAAGCACTAGATTCCAGTTTCGTTTTTGTTAGAACTCGTCAGTAGCTTATATCTTTGGATTATATTCACCTTCCTGGGAATCAAGTGATATACGTGTTCCGTATCGATGACGTTGAATGACTCCGAAAACCATCTCTTGCAACTGTCAGTTGAACAGAAAATGTCACTTCTGTATGTTCTTTGTTACCAGACATCTTAACGGGGGATTGGATGAACATTATTTGTCAACTGAGTAGAACCACTAAGGGTTACTCAGCCGATCATACGAACAGTATGAATGGGCCAGTTAGGTGATTACAGGTTACAGCAGTGTGACAAGGGCAACAATTTAAACCGTGAATGAACTAAAAGGGCGTTCATCAATCACAATTGAATAGCATAACGAAAGTTTCGAACCATCAACTAAGTGAGCAATCAGCACTCAATGGTGAACACTCATGATTTGAAGAGTTGAACCTTCAGTACCGCTGTAACACGTGTGATCAACTATCTGATTCACACTGTAGTTGAGCTGTATCCGTGGGGTGAAAAGTGGCAGTGGCTCGCTTTCAGTGGACTGTCCTGTCTGTTTAGTGATGCCGTCGTTCAATAAAGCAATATCTTTACTGTCCAATTCGTATACCACTCACGCACTCACGTTTATAAACCAAAATTCCGGCCCACGACACGGCAAGGTTTCTACTTTAGCGTCGTATGCAATTTCGTCTGGTTCCGTGCGTTTGGCAGAGGCTCTATGTCATGGATTTTTGTTTGCCGTTTCTCGCCCGTTAGAGAGATTTCGTTGAATGATGACCCATTCGGTCGCTCATGTAGTGCGTAATCCATTCGGTATGGGCTTTGATCATATCTCGTCATTACTGATTGGTGTTTGTGGTGTCTTGCTGTTATTAGTGATGTCTGCCTTAATAACTTTCGAGCAACCGTAAATGGATAAAACAAACGGGTTTCAAAGTACTTTTAAGTCACCGGAAATAAACATGTGAAACAAAAACAAACTTACCGATAACAGTGATAGACGGATTGAGCTGTCCTTTGGCGTTAAAAACCGGCAACACCTCCAGTTTGGAGAACGGTTTGTTTGGATTCGGATCGTTCGGTGTGCCTTCCACGCGTGCCCATTTGCCAATAATGGTATTCCAGCCGATCACAGCGTTCAAACAGCAAGCATGTTCACGAATCTCTGCATCCCGAAGCACAATACAATCCCGAAGTCGGACACCACCACGTATCACGGCACGCTCACCGATGCTCACATTCGGACCAAGCTGCAATGTACATGAACAAATGCAAGCCAACATTTCGAGGTTATGGAAATGCCATATATAGGTACATGACAGATTGATCAATGCGCACGAGCCTCACACGTTATGACAAAAGCTCAACAAATTGCAAGCAAGTCTTTAACGTACATAAAAAGTAGCTAAAAGCTGTTTCACATAAACAGCTTTTATTGTCATGTAACATACATACGGAACATTGCCAAGTTGCCGAAACCCTGACTGAAGCAATCGAGATAAATGGGTTCAAAACAGCAACCGTAAGCTATCGGGAGTATATATAAACAATATTTTAAAAGATGATTCACATCAAAACGTGTAAAGTATGGCTGAGTTCTCGAAAAAATGTTTAACAGCTGGCCACAGTACACATAACGATGGATTCAGATTGGGAGGAAAGAAAATCAAGAAACGGCCAGGTTATGAATAGACTAACCTCAGTATTACACAATAGGTATCAACCAATGGATGTCAATCAGGCGCTTGAGTAGCTCAGTAATATTTGGTGACATGTGGTCCGATATATGAAACAGTGAGCAAGTCAATGAAGCGCCGACTGAAAAACGGACTGTGTTCATCCTTAATGAACCACGAGCAGATAAGTAAGCAACTGAATCACGCAACTCACCTACTCCTTGTACAAATAAGCGGAATTCATAGACTCGGTAGTTGAGAGTCCTAGCTTCTTAACAAGATGAACATATTTAAACTCCAGTATGATGAATCCAAACGAGTAAGAAAACCATCGGAGTGTGTAAGTGTAAATCTGAGAGTTCGCAGTGAGAGACACACCATCAAAATCTCAGTCATATCTAAATGAACGTGAATAGATCTGAGTCACATTGAGCGTCATTTTTGCCGGATACTGAGCTACGAAATCGGGAAGACGAGAACAACGGTGGTCCGGGAGGTACTAAATTATCTCAATTTATCAGAAAAACAATACTCTTTTTATAGGGAAAGAACAGTATTCACGATTGTTATTGGGCAACAAGAGTTATGTGTTTTGATTAGCTGGTTCACTGTTACGTCCCGCGACACTGCTTCAAGCAACTCGGTTGTTTAAATCTGACACGCGTTCAAACAACTTGTTTTGATCCCCACTTTGTACAAACAAATTTGATGTAGCAGCAATTCCGTTTGCAGCAGCTTGGCTGAGCTTTCCTCAATCAAGAAAATGCTCTAGTCTAATCTCAACAATTCCGAATGTATCTAAATAACAAAGGCGAAAAAAACGAGATAACGGGGTCGTTGAAACACTGGGCTGGAAACACTCACCACCGCGGATGGGTCTATAGTGGCCGTCGGGTGAATGAACACATGACCAATGATAATGGGGCCTGTCACGCCATTGGCTGAGCAATCCCCATTCATGGCGATTGGTGAGAGTCGGTTGTTGTTAGTGAGAAATTGTAACCCAGTACAGCTTGGTACAGACATGCGCGCTAGACGATGTGGGTGAATGCGTTCGTACATACTGAGCACATGACGATTTGCATAGATTACCGCGCTGAAGAGTACAGAAAGGAGAATATATCCAACTAGAAAATAACGGTGAACAGAATCCACTTGATGATTAAATAACAACAGTAAGCTGGGTGTAATGAAAGCGTTACAGGCACACAAAAAACGTTCCTCATAGCCACACAAAGTAACTTGTGTTTTAGAAGCTTCCTGAAGTAACGATTAACTTGCGTTGAATAATGCTTGTCATTCATTACTGTATTTGAGCATGGGTTCTAGTCTGAGTAAATTCAAACAGTGTGTGAGATCTACACAGAACCGATTTTTGAAGAGGGAGGTAAAGTTTCTTAAGCAAAACAAATACGACTCAAGCGTCAAACTTACACACGTAATAAAGGTGATTGTGGATCAGTGTGAGCACGCTCTATATTTCGTCTGGCAAATGACCTTGGTAGTGGAGTTAGTTTTCGTCTAGTCAAACAGACCAGATTATCAATACAACCGATATGGTGCACAGATAATACAGATCACCTTGAAAGAAATCCGGTTGTAATTACACAGTAAAATACTGTATTAATTGTATTCAATCTGACTCCACTTTACTGGTTAAATGAACAGGGCTGATGTCAAGATCAGTTAATATTGGTCACAATCGATGTGACCGAAATTTTTCCCAGCTCTACTGATAAACCATGGGCAACCAGAAATATCACATGGTTTGCAAGTACTTGAAATCAACAATCACCAGCCAAGTGATGGACAGTTGTCTCGAACTATCGGATTCGCTTCCGAGTCACGTATGCCAAGGAATCAAATCCAAAACATATGGGCAAATGTCAGAATAGTAATGAAGATGAGTGGTTCCTATACTGATCAACTGATCAACACCTTGGCGCCCCGACATAATGGTATTCATCATCATCATCATCATCACCATCATCATAATCATAGACAGCAATACATCAGTGGTTCACACTGATGCTTAACTGCCACACAACCACGAAGGAAAAAAGAAAGAAAAACCTGCATGAGAAAAGGATAAAAAAGAAGGGGAGGGCAATGGGCCTAACTACTAAAAATAACTACGTCTATATTCAAACATACAACATCAAAGTGCCTAAATCTTACAAGGAAACAACCAAGCCATAAGTGAAGGTAAGGCATCATCAACAAGACAGCTTCCTCACGGCTTTCACTGCCGCGCGTCATTAAGTGCACTCACTTCGGAGACAACTCGGTCAAACAACGACAACATTCACGCCACCGAGCTCCGTTAGCCACCATCTCGCCTAACGTCTCAAACCACCAATTCTGTGAGTCGCGCGGGTCCCAGCCCGCGAGACGAGACCGATCTACAGTGACCAACCCCTTCGCGAGCGATTTCGTTTGTTGACGCCAGGTCATCATCTGGCCACCACGCACCTTATGCCAGCCGGCCGCAGCGTCGGCAAAGAGTGCTCGGTATGACAGATGACTAGCTGGCATCCTTAGTACATAACCGAACACCATCTATGTCTGTGTAAACATAGTGACTGAACAAAAGAACTCATTTGACGATCAATTCCAAGCATCCGCGTCCGACTGTTAGCCTTTTTACGTTCAGTTTGTGATTATCGTCTACCAACGTCATACCGTTGGCCCCAGGGATAAAATAACGCCTACTACTTTGTGAAATACCAGTTTGGACAGTTATCTAACAGAAAACAGATTCGTGGTCATCAGAGGTGAAAGAAGGTATGTGAGTAACTTTCCTCAGCTGTCATAATTCCTTTTATAACGGGATGAAATCGATCAGCCTTATTTTGGTTAGTTCACAAACTTTTGAACATCCACCATGGCCTCAGAATTGTTCGAGGGAGACCTTTGCAAACAGTTAGTCCCACTGACCTGTGTTCTAGCGTCTGGAACGCCAATTTGACAATCGTTCACAGGTCATAGTTCGATTTCGGAGCAAGAGTAACACTGTGCTGATTTAACCAAATCAAAACAGATATCCACAACTTCTCTAGCAGTCACTGCGAACAACCATTTGCAAAAACTATGGAGCAGAGGTGCACACTTGCCAGCTTTCACGTCAATCACAAACAACCAATTGATATAGGTTAATGAGTAAAAGAAGTGCGAAGGTCAAGGGAAGTATGAGAACAGGCATGCACAAGTAAGTTAGTGGTCTGGATGCATAAATGTACTGGAGGAAATTAAGATGGGGTAATCAAGCAATCGTTTGAATTCTCTTGCAGCTAATCAGGAAAACGACTCAGAATACGGAGAAAAACTACCTCCGACGTAGTATCTATCAGCGATAACGTGAAACAAAAAAATCATTGAACACCTTTATTTTTCACATGTGAATTCAGTAACTCATGAGATGGTGAACGAATGAAATGCACTCCAGCACGACGATATCGTAAGTTTGTTTGGCGTCCAAGCGCACCGCGTAGAATGTAGCATGGACTGGAAGCTTGAACGTCACAACAAGATACTCGTCGGGTAGACAACGGTTAACGCATGTTGCAGCTTTGTGCTATTAAAAGCCTTATTCTGATGGGCCCTACGTTTTGACGGCCTAGATAACAACAACCCAGTTGGTGACCTCAATCCTTAAGTGTGTCGTGGAGACACTGATCACATAGCTGTCAGATATCGACGAGAGGGGAATTTCCACATCCGTAAGTCAAACCGGAGCACTAGTCTGGATTCTCGACAAAAACCGGTAAATGACAAATTTCGTTAAACAGAACTCGACGTGATAAAACTAGTAGAGCTACAAACGCCCTATCCCTATCAGAGCGCGTTTGCTTATAATGACTAATCATACCCACAGAACGACACCGAGGCACGTATCCAGTGTGCGGTGTACAAATGCAGTGTTGTTGTTCGTTCAGCTGATATCTAGTGGTTTTCCGTGCGATCCCTGGAGCTGCTCGACGCTGGAAGTTACATTCAATCAGGCATACGATACAACTCAGTTCACAAAGCTACTCGTTTAGAATTCAGAAGGAACAGGGAAGGGTTCGCGAGGCCTGATGAACACAATACACGACTGGAATGGAACAAGCCGCTGCTATCGGGAACTCTAGAAGAAAATTTCTCCCATCTGAACACCCCGTAAGTGGAAGCAAGGTGTTAGCGAAATAATTTGAGAAGCCAATCGTGAGCCGGTCGGTAACCTGCAAAGATGCGTGGGACGCTAAACTGAGGTCTTCCAATAACTGTTCGACTAGCTACCTACGCCATCTACACCTCCGGGAAACTCGTGTGACCATTGGTTCGATGGTGTTTGTGAAACCCAGAGAACAGAAGTCTCGTTTGAGATCAAGTTCTCTGAGCGTCAGGATATATACGGCGCAGGCGGACTCCCTCATGCTCTTTTACCGGAACGGGTATTTTATTCAAACGACTGACAGCTCCTCTTCGGAAATTCGGGGCCAACAATATCGTTCCGAACGACTTGAGTTTGCCTAACATCATTTTCACGCAATTAATGGGTAAATCAAGGAAGAATTAATCTCAATCTGATTGTTTTCAAACTTCCAGTGACTGTTGCACTTAGTGGGTTAGGTCTAACTTGTGAGCGTCGTATCCAAGAGTGACAAGCTGGGTTTCACTCTGGCTGTAGTCACATCGATCGCATCTTTATACTTCAGTAGATGCTTAAACGCCGCTTATCAAATAGAAGGTCGACAACAGCTGTTTTTCTATACACCAGAGGAACATCGATTCAGTTAACAAGGGTTCAATTTGTAACAGTTTACTAATAGGAGGTGTATCAGAGAAATAGATACATAGTCCGAAAACAATTTATTGTCAGATTTCATGCCAGATAACAACTTACGGCAGCTCAGCACTGACCTGCAGTATCTCAGATGGAGTGTGATAAAGTTACTCAGCTCCTCATTTCTCATTCAAATTCGCAGTAAACTAGAATGTACAATGCATTCTGACAGACTGCGAAAAGGATGGAGTGAAAAGCGCCCAGGTACTTGACTTTGAGACCTGGAGTATGCAGATGACACTGCTCTGATGGCTCACGGAGTTCGGGACTTCCTACAAAAAACGGACACGCTAGCTTATCAGCTGAGCAGGATTTTTGCACTTTTTTAAATACAAGATGTCGCCTTACGATTAGTACGCCTCCGCGCGCGTTGTCATCTTTGATGTAGAGCTGTTGGAGAAAATCAAAACGCCTACGCACCTTGAGAACCACAACGGCGCTGTTCGAATACTTTAGATCACAAATTTTAGGGCTACACCCTTGATGGCGTTTGCCAACTTACGTCTTCTGTGAGGCTGGAGGGATATCAGTACTTTCATGAAAGACCGAGTGCATAGTGCAACTGTAGGGCTGCGAAATCTAGCATATCCGCATGAAAAATGTTTACGTGGTATCTCCTTTCGAACATCGGCGTCTACGATGCACTAGCAGCGTGTTGCAGGAAGAACGTGGCAACAACAACGAAATCTATCGATTTCACCGAACAGATTATGTTGACCACTTAGTATAGTAACCCTATCTCACAGGCTTCGTTGGTTTAGACACGTCTTTCAAATAACAACTCGTGGCGTACCACTTCGTGCCGTGTCTGTGAGCAGTGAGTTAGTTTAGAAGCGACAATCCGGTAGTCTGCATACAACTGGAATCCGGCGTGTGAAAGCATTGAGATGCCTCGTCATCATGAAAGAGAGCAACACATCAGTGGTCCTCAATTATTGTTAGCTCTCATACAAACATGAAAAAAGAAAGAGAAGGGATACTACAAATATGCTCAAATTCAAATTTTCGACACTAAGGTGAACACATCTAGTAGACAAAAAAACTACCGTTGAGAATAACGTATAATGGGTAAGACAGCTTCCTTACGGCTTGCACTACCTCGCGTCATAAAATGCACTCACTTCACAGACAACTCGGACAAACAACAACAACATTCACGACACTGAGCTCGGTTGGCCACCATTTCCCTTAAACTCTCCAGCCACCGGCTCTGCAAATCGCGAGGTCCCCACCTGGTAGGCAAACCCGATCTGAAATGATCAACCTCTTCGTAAACGACTTCATTTCTCTTCGCCAGGCCATCACCCGTCAACCTCCCACTAACGCCAGTCGAAGGCAGAACTCCTGAAGAGTGGTCAATGTGGCAGACGACTAGCTGACAGACTTAGTAAACAGCTCAACTGTCAAAGTCTGTGTAAACTTAAAGATTGAACAAAGGAACTCGTTTGGCAATCAGTACGAAATATCTCTTCGTTATGTACCCGATGGTGCCGCCCGAAGCGAACGATCGAACGCAGACATCGAGAGACAAACACTTGCACAGTATTCAGGCATCTTATTGTTGGCGGTCAACTTTTGCAGCCGCAAAGTAGCACAGCCATCACGGTCACCCTATATAAGAAACAGTTAATGAACACAATGACAACGGAGCTTGTTTAAATAGAGCTTCCCAACTGAGGTTCGAACAAATGAATATTTTTAGTTAACCCCGATGCTTAACACGGCCAAAAATATAAATCAATAGCGTTTTCTTTGCGAACTTGTTTGTCTTAACGTAATGTACGTTTCTTCACGCCGTTCTTATATTAGTTTTACAAAATCCACATTTTTCTTTCGTTTGTCGCAGCATGAATACCACACGGAACAACTAATCGTGCTAAATGCGTACCACACCCTGTTGCGGTTAAACATGACTAAACATGTCCCAAATACGATTACATCCGAACCTCGGTAGGGAAGCACCATTCATTGGTTCCGACGGATTATGTCACTAGAGATGTTACTAGTGGATTCGGTAAAATCCAAAGCGGGTCACAGTCAACCATCTGTCAAGTACGAATAAGCTGGCTATCCGATCACACACTCTATAACAGTGCACAAACAATGACGCTGTAACCCATGAGGAGAGTGAATTTGTGTTCCTTATCAAGCGTTCGTCGTTCGCTTGAATAAAACATCAAACGTCTGGACATCTCATCCGGATGGATAACCAGCAATTAGTGGAATACAGTCACTCAGTTCAATCATGGTTTAACTTAGTCTTTGTGCATGCTGTGATGAATGTGGCCGGCTCACGTATGCTGTACGCCAGACCGGCATTAGAATGAAGAACAAGTAGTTACCCAATATGTTAACGGCCCACCTGGTACGAGATGCTCGTATTCAGTAAGATCATTTTTCCACCATAGAACAACCCAGTGAAGCTATTAAAGTGATTGATGCTCAAGTGTTTGACTCATCTGCATGCAATGAGATGTGACCCATAAACAGATTTGGTAAGACTTGTTAACTTTTGAGGGACCCGAATAGGCAAACGAAGACGCAATAATATCAAGGATTGACCGTGATTCGGTACAGGCACTATTCATAACGATAACAATAGTCGAATTGCGGACAGCGAAGTAAACTACGTTTTAACAAAACGCTCAGACTGCAAACTGGTAGAAAACATGAACGGATAGCCACAACACACTTTCCAAGTATACCTGGGAAAAGGAAGATTATAGTTCTAATTTGAAACAACTAGCATTTGAGTAGAAAACCGCCACATAAAACAGCAGTGTTGCTGTTTGATTATGACCTTTTCTTTACTGTGTACATTTGAAGTCTGAGAACGGGGATTGAGCTAGATTGTAGCTGTTGCAAAGGTTCAGTAAACTGTACGCTGAAAATGACACTCACTAGCTTCTACAGCCTTCAGTTTCCACAATGACATAAGACAACAAATACGATGGTTAATTGAACACAGTTCGTGACAGTGGTGGGAATGATGAAGTATTGACCTTCTTAAAGACGCACCAAAATGAACACTAGCAACAGTTCCACATATGCACTCGTCCAATCAAAAAAATCTATCACCAGCAGCATTCGAAAGACTATGAGGGTACTGTAAACCAACATCGAACGAAACGCAGAAGGCGAACCGGTCACAATCGCGATTAAACAAACGAAACAGACTGACACACAAACCGACACACAGTTTAAAAGTATGCAGAGTTACCCAGCGAACTTGATCTGGCTCCAAAATCGAGTTGTGTGATAGACGAAAAGCGTACCACTGCCGGCCAGCGGTTGGCAGATTTCTCGTTCCAGATGAATAATTTCTTTGCACGAAGTACGCAGTTCGTGACTGATTTTTGAGCAAAAACAAAAATCAACAATTGTACGATAAGTAGCGCAAACGAGAAGAAACAAGCTCTTGAGGAAACAGACGCATCAACAGCATTCTCAAAAAAACAATCGGAACGATCAATCTCAAAATGCGTACAATTTGCGAAACGAACGACAGTCATATAAGAACAAGACAGTATCTACAGGGCAAGTTATTAATTTGGTTCAGAACAAATAATGGAATTTAAGCCACTAACCTCCGTCAGACGCCAATTGTCTGAACATTGACAACCAAATAATATGTAAGCCGCAGCACCTCAGCTTAGCAACCGATGGCGTTCTCTATTGGACAATTAGGTGACCACTATATATATATCCAAATCAAGTTACCATGTAGCAGTGTAACATCTTACGCCAGTCAGCAAAAAAATTTCGGTGCCGCTAACGGTTAACTAGTACCCACAGTACACGGTCCAACCGTTTGTGCATTCTAAAGGACTAAGTAGAACAAATTACATGAGAAAGAGGGTACCTGGCGAACACCGGGACGGCAACGAGAGTAGTGAAAAGAGAAGGAGAACACAAGGACACCAGAAACAATCTTATGATCGTAAGCATAGAGTGAACTAGGACAACACACGTCCGAACTAGTGTCACAACAACATGTGTGTGTTCCCCAACCTGAAAGGTTCGATGAGAGTAGAAAGGATAAAAATTAAGACCAACGTAACACAAGATAACATCACCACCCTTCCAACCACCAGATGTCACAATAAAGTGTGCGCTGTACGATATACCCTATGCCGGTACACAAAATAGGCGATCCAATCGGGGTAGGCTATATTTTCACCACCATAGTTACAGGTTTCGAAATTTGAGTATTAACAAATATCGACGGACAGCTCGATACATTTAAGGTGGTGTATGTGGTGCAGACAACTGCCAACAATAAACCCACTTCTGGCTTAAAAGATTAGAGAACGGCGTGCCCACGAACATAATCATTCTCAGTAGGGACTCCAGGTTTGCTCCTTGTAGAACGGATCAGCAGTGCATACGCTTTGTCAGCACGGTCATTTGAACTACGGTTCACATCATCATTAAACGATCGGTCTGATCACTTTACTACTGGCATCAAATAACGCATAACCGAATTGTCACAGTTAAACGATCAGTCGCAAGGCCTTGAGTAACAGTCAATGAGAGAAGCAGTAATCTTGCTCTTAACTCCGATCGATGACTCCATTTAGAAGAGACCCAAATGCGAAAAATCTGGACTTCGGCTGGATTGGAACCAGCGACAGAAAAAACATGCCTAAAGGCGGAAAATGCTCTATCAGCTGAACTACGAAGCTAAACAGAAAGCCCGAAAATTTCATATTTGGACTTAGTTACATACTCAACTAACTGTGTCATATGGAATCTACCAAAGGATCCAGCCGATTGAATGCCCAAACCGGATTTATCGATCAGTTTACGCTGGAATCCGCTAATGCCACCGACGAGCATAGAACATTGTATTACTGATAAATAGTTTGGTTGGGTGGGTAACAAGGTCCAACTGTGAAATTTCTGAGCTTCCGGCGTGGCTTCGTAGCTCAATTGATGGAGCATTTACCGCGTTTGAGTATGTTGTTGATTCTGTCGATGGTTCGAATCCAGCCGACGTGCACAGTATCCGCAATTCCGTCTCTACTAACTTATCAAATCTGCCAAACTACTTATTTGCAATACGATGACTCCATTATTGGAACATTCCACCCAAATTACAAGGACAAAATTCTTCAAACTTGCTGAACACTGTCTACTGTAAAGTGAATGTTGCAGTGATCGTTTCGTAAGAACGTGAACGGAAAATCAAATCCTGGTCGTGATGAGTATACGTACTGTTGGTCAGTGCTGACACAAGTCAATATCTATTTTTGAAAAGGAGACAAGCGAAAATTACATGGAATCGAAATCAACGAACTCATATGAATGATGGCTGAGTTACGTAAGAAGTTCCGAAGTGACCGCCACAACGAGAAATGATTCAGGTCTGTAAGTCAGTTTTTAAAGCTTGTTACGAACTAAAACTCAAATGTGATGTAAACTTTAAACGAAAGTATCGAAGAAGACAAAATTAGGCTCCTGAGTAAAATCCAGTGTTGATGTGAACCAGACAACAGTGGTGGTTGGAGAACGGCGAAGCATGAGGCGAACATGCACATGAAAAAACACCACGCACAAGGAATAATCACAAAATCTCCTCCTATACTTAAGATGAACGAATGTTAATACTGCCTGACCCAGGGTATTGGGTAACCGACGTAAATATGAACAGCATAACATTAGTGAGCTCGAACAACATCCGAAACGATAAAGGCACCCTACCAGAATACAGGACTGTAATAGACCGGACAACTTAAACACAAAAACTGCCTAAATGCCACAAACTTTGGTTTGCTGAAGGTGGAAGACTGGCTATCAACGAACAAAGGCACAATCACTGACTTAGGCGATCGGTCACACATAATCCTTTATGTTTTCGATCACCTCATTCATACCGTTTTAACTTCAGTGGACAACAAGCAGAAAGTCTACTGTACTGCGTCTGACAATATCAACGGAACTCGACAAGAATAACAGCGATGAGTCCATTTTTTCCTAAATAATTAACATTCGCTTCCTATCCGGATGTATTAGCTTGTCTGAATAGTCAAACTTCATCTGTGCCACTAAACCCAGACACTCTCCAAGAGGCAATTGGTTCCTCGTTTCGGTGAACAATCGGCCGATCCATGTCATGCTCTTTCAACACACACACTGATGATATAATTAAATACACTACAGTAACAATTCCATTAAACTTCTACAACACGTCATTCAATGTCAGATTTTTGTCAACTGTGAACACAGTTCTTCAACTAAGAAACCATTCTTCTTGACAAATAATTGAGCGCCGATCTATTTCATACTCACACCAGATCAATTAACATAGTAAAGTGCCCATGTTTATCGCTTCGTCATTGCACACCTCGTCTAGATTTTCTAATACAATCCTGTTTCTGTATTTCCTTAGAATAATACTAGACAAGTAGCAGGAATACTGAACTAATCCCAAATGTGTCTCTCGCACAACTTGGAGTAATAGTTGTGTGTCGGACACAAAACACAAGGGATGTCGAAACAGACCACTTCAGCACCACACACTATTTTACACAGCTGTCATTGTCAGTACGCACCGAGAACCGTGAAGACAGCATTCAGGTTAAAACATCTTCTGTAAAACAAGTTGGCTTCCAATTGTCTTTTAATACTACCAACTTAATGGACTTGAGGGTTGTCATTAATTTTATCATGTGCATAATTCCTTTCGATTCGTATAATAACACATACTATTTCAACAAGACAAAAGGAAAACTTCTACGCATATGAGAACTTATTTAACGGTTCACCTTTTCTCATAATTTGTGTGCGTGATATTCAATCGAATCTGTAAAGAAGTTTTCTGATCGACTTTTCTTCAACATACAACGCTTTTCTGTAGACTGTATTGCTGTCTCAGTGGATTCATGCTACCGTTTACAGATTCAGATATAACAGAATTTAACATACACGGTGAGGCGGGATGATAAGATCAATTAATATAACAACACACATTAGCCACCAGAACGACCTGCGGCTGAAATAAATGCTTTCCAGCACGCGAAAAAGGAAGACATTCTCTAACTTCTTCCATAAATCAGAAATTAGGGAGTCGTTCACATAATGTCGGTGGAAACATGTTCGGTCGATCATGGCCCAAACCAAGTGAGCGACGAAAACGTCATTCATGACAGCACGACTTGGGTTAGCCTGTCCAACGGAAACGAGTGTTAAAACAACAATCAGAAATTTGTGTATGGATTACATTCACAAGCAACCGAGGGTGGTAATTACGTAATCGGGTCAGCAAACAGGCCCCGGAGTGAGATCGTCAAATGCTCATGTGAGAATGATCGATCGCAGCAGAATGTTGCGAAAAGTCACAATCCTGTATAATTTGCCCATCTCATTTAAACCTGAGGCAAATAGTTCCAAAAAATCACTCGACCAACAAGCTGAATGAGGATAATTTTCGTCACTTAATCACGGGATGCTTACTGTTGATTTATATACTATTAAGCTAACGAAATCAAGAGGAATAATCGAGGTAGCAAGCACACCAGCTCATAGTCAGGTGACTAAAAGCCGGCAACCATTAGTTGTTCGAGATGGCAGGGTGGACTGCCACCCACTGTAGACGGAGAAACTTGTTCATCAGTACTGAAGCACCTTGGCAACTAAAGTTCACCAGTGAATATGTGCAATTCGTAGTGTACACTGAACACCACGCAATAAAGACCTAAAAAGAGAAGAATACACTTGAGGAGAAACAACTCACTGTGGTTGAAAAATAGGAGGTTTGTTCCATAAAAAGTCGAACATCTAGGAACAATAATAATCTACTTACACTTAATCAGATTAGTTTCCTTTCTACCGATGATAAATCACTCTGAACATTTTCCCGTTCAGGGAGGGCATTCTGAAATACATTTAGAAAGGTGCAGTACATGCATCGTGGAGAATTTCATTTCATTCCTTATGTCGGCTGAAAGTCAGCGACCTTTTGAAGGTAGAACTGGATGTTCGGAATAAGAACAATCCACGAGAACTAACTTGGAATAGTGGAACAGATGCGGAACTAACGACTTTGTACTTTGATTAAACATCACCAACACGGAGGGATGCGTGAATAGGAGGCAGGATTTTGGCCTTATCTGAGTTTTGGGCTTCTTTACACATGCTACCGCCTTCAAACGCTTCACAACTTCCAAAAAGATGTATTACTCGACTGACCACGGTAGCGATTTTCAAGAACTATTAGCCGTACTTCCACAAAGTGATCGTGGTCTGTTGACGCACAAAAAAGTACGGATTTGGAGATGTCCTTGGTGGGCGTATTTCCGAAAAGCTAGTATCACCCGTAACATTACCTACGGTACGAAACTCCTCCCCACCAGCCTGCCGAAACAATTTCCAACGTTGAACAGAATATCACGCCAACATACTGCCTTACAAGATTTGTGGGTATCCATTTTAGAACAACCACCAAATGTATCAAAAACATTTATGCTAACGTATGTGATATCTGCTAACTGACGTTGTGAGATGTGTGACTACGTAAACCATAAGTCCAGATCACTTGCACATACCTCTACCGTTGCAAGCACTTTGCCTCTGGTCGATATCGTGTCACACAAAAAGTTCACTTTTTAACTGAACGGGTTTCATACGTTGCAAAGAAACACCCGCGCGACTTTTCTTACGCAGAACTATTTTTGTCCGCAATCTTACTACTGTCGCAGACGGACGTAGGAACCCTTATTGCTTTGCGTTGATCTAGGGTTAGGTCATATCAAGAAAATATTATCAGTCTGTAAACATCCAGATTTTATGTATCGTTCACAAGCACAGTTCAACAAAATCCCAAACAACTGCTTACCTAATTTGATTTTGATGTTCCAAAAAGGCAATTCGGATGAATTTGAAAATGCCCGGAGTGAACAGATAAATGCCACAATTGATTGTTGTGCTGACAAATGTGGTAGGCTTTTCGGCATAGTGTAAAACCTATGAAAATATAAAAAGGATCGGTGACGCAATCCTTAAAATCAGAGCCTTCGCACATCAGTACCGCTGAGTCAACACCAATTGGAACATATTATATAATACAACTGGGAAGGCACACAGATCGCATAAGACTTCCAGAACATTATCAGATTAAATGAAATGCGATACGCATTCTCTTTAAATCAGGTGGAATACCTGTGAAAATAGCACTACTTGATTTATCGACAAGATCACTAAAATATCGGCTCCTCCAAATTGACGAGAATGTGATAAAATCTTTAAGTGGTTCCTTGACTTCGTGACAGATCACAGTACGATACGATTGAAAAACACGCAGAAGGAACAAACTGACTCCAAACCCTTGAGTATAAGGCGTGCTGAACACAATAAGGGTATCGAAACCTCAAATCCACAGACACCCACAACATGCAGAAATTGCGTCCCAGTCATGTGTAAATAGTTCCGTCACCTTGGGGGTATCTTACAGAGCAGAAGGGTTCAGTCACTAAGTCATACAGGACGCTAGGATTAAGATCATGTTGCATTCCTACAGGAGATTATGTGAGGGTAAATCGAGCTCAGTGGCGTAAATGCCATCGTTGTTTGGCCCAGTTGTTCGTACAGTAATTGCAATTAATGACACAGGACAGTGACAGAGTCCTTGAACACGAGTTATTCTTATTCATAGTTCGGTTGATTGTCTGCAAGGTGTAGGCAACTCGATGCTAAATACTGGAATATAGACGTAGCTATCTTCAGTAGTAACGTCCATTCCACTCACATTGATTTTTCGTCTATATTCTGATGTAAGGTTCTTTTTTCTTCATGTTTACGTGGAAAATATGCATCAGTAAGAACCACCGGCCTACTGCTGTCTATGATGGTGATGTGAAAACCTGACAATAACAGCTATGAGCCCGACCTCAAGATACTGTGCCTCAAGTCGCCGCTCATCTTAAAAGATACATGAAAAACCTTAGAAGTCGCGTGACCAGGAACATATGCTCCGTATGCCATCTGAACGTTTACTGTACCTAGCACTATATAGTGAAACCACCACCAAATGGATGAAACCACGTGGTGATCAAGCAATAAAATGGTCACTAAATTCGAAGTCCTCAACTGTCCCACTGGGTAAAGTGGATAGGTGTCGCCTGTCTGACTGTGGTCTTCGTGATCACTGAAATCGTTGGTTAGAAACGCTCTGCGAGATGATGATGTGCCACATTCAATGACGTACCTGCATCCATACCATTTCTGGTTCATTTGTTTAGTCTTCGCCTGCATATTTTTAACCTTCTCTGTAACGTTTTATTTTTCTAGTATATTCCACATCATTGATGAGGTGGGAGGCGGTCCTAGCCACGGTATCTTTTCGTCAGGCTCTTGATTGCTATGATGATGATGCATTGTTTTCAGTACCACCGAGTTAAAGCCATCGGGTCTACAGCTGGAATATTTGCTTCTTCCTTTGAAAGTTGAGTCAGGTTGTATCAGCTTCTACTGTTAGGTGTAAGGATCTCACTTTAACAGTGATAAAAAAATAGCACACTGGAGCTACCAGCAAAGTTGTTAATGGTTTAAGTATATCCGGGCTGACCGCGTTGCCGCGTACCAACTTAGCCAACGTCTCCTGTGCCTCTGTCAATGTATTTCTTTGAAAACAAAAAACGACAGCCACTTGAATGTTGCAATTTTTTTTCCGAGGTTCTGCACACTTACCTATTGTTTGCCGCCTGGCGGATCACCTGTCACCTATATTCCAGACTTAAGCAAGCGACGGAGTCCATAAGATGAATGGAAAGAGGTGGATCTTGCCGGGACGGTGTTGCTATGATTAACTATATCTATTTTTGAATCTGTAGACTAATGACTTGAAATGAGGATCGTGAAGAGTCCTAAAACTAAATTAGGATGGGACAGTGTGGATGAAGTCAACAGTGGCGTGTTCTGCTCATCAGCTTTGACGTGTGCAGCAGATAAATAGATCCGGTTTGTACTGCGAGTCAGCGGACGCAGTATGGAGTTAGTGGTGTTGTAAGTATTCATAGTTGTCCTGACCTGTTCTCCTACCTTGGCGTGTTGGTCAGGCTTGTGTGCTGTTTTAATCCAGCGGGCTGTACTGACTGCGACTTCGGTCGTGGCAGGTTCAACCATGTCAAATTGGCCAAAGGGGAGCAGCCGGACAAACGGCAGATGCGTTCGTTGTGTATGGTGTCAGTGTGTTATGTCTTAGTTCGGTTATTTTCTATTCTGCCCGATCTGATCCTCTGTTCGTGCGTTTGGTTTCTCTGTGAAGCATCATCTCTGTGTGAATGTGCCGAATGTCTTGGGTTGTGACTGTGGAACCTGTTCTAATTGGTTGATGCTGATGCGTATGTGTGCGTGTGTGTCACTTGCTGCCTTGCGGTACAGGCTTTTGAGCCAAAGGCTTTGGATGAGGGTCTTAATCGCTCTCTTGTCTAGGTCTGGGCGCCCCGGCAGTATCCTACGCCCACAAAAACCATGACTTTACAACAAAAAACAAGTACCATACCGCATCAGCCGTCGCGCAGGATAAACTGGGTTGCCCTATCTGCTGCACATGGCAGGGTGGATAGGCAAAAATATGCTACTGCCAGTCACTCACCCTCATACCGTCCTTGCAGTATTAGTCCCCGAGCAGATAATGCTAACTCAAGTTTCAGTACCCCGAAGAGCAACCTAAAACAGGCCTGGGGACGTAAGACGCTCTGTGTTGGAGCATGGAATGTGCGCACGTTGCTGGATCGATGCAGCTCTAGCGGACGGCCAG
>LUCH01001326.1:4840-40889 GCA_013368495.1 Paragonimus heterotremus
CCTTTTGAGTACAAACAGGTTGCCGTACACAGTTTTTACCCGTTGCTAACTGTAATTGAAGTCATCACGGGACTGGCTTTTTAACAAAACATGCCGTCTTATGAAAGCTTGTCCATTTGGTGGTGCACAGATTATTGATCCACATTTAGGTGTCTGTCTTCGACCGCATTGAACTAGACTCCACTTATCTTGAGATCTCTCTTCTGTTTGACTGTGTGACGAAACCGTACCAGTTTTCACGTACTTTTCGGGATTGATGAATTGTAGTCGGACATGTCTTTGTTACCGAACGCACACCACACAACTGGTTTCACAAAGCTTTGATGAGTTTCAGCTAGGTACGACGACGGTGAGGGTGCCGCGTTGATTTTGGTTAGGTTCAGAGACCCATTTTCCTTATGTAGTAATTATGCTGAATGTGCTTGAAAAGACAAAGATCGATTTCTCTACAATTTGATCGGGCTTCCAGGGCAGTACATTTCCCGCTGATGAGTTATGAGTACCATTTTCTGCAGTCACTTGCTCAGCAATCGTGTCTATTTGAATTCGAGGTTAATCCAAGTGCGAATCACTCTTGCGGCTCGCTCACACTACAGTGGTTCCCCTTACTGTATGACGCTGCAACATGTATCGGTATTTCCAACGCTTACGTTGGGTGAAATCATGTTTGAATTAATCCGGCCGAAGGGTTATTCAAAAATCCTGTATATTTAAGGTATTGGGCGTGATGCCCACAATTGTTAAAAAGCCGGACGGATGTAAAACCGTACGGTGTACATGCACTTCGCGTACATGCGTGTGAAATGATGAGCATAACTCAGGTCGACACGCACGGGCCGGAGAGAGTCACACGGTTAGTAAACCTCACCAGTGTACCGACAAACGTATACAGCTAAGGTATGTGCTGTTGGATGTGACCTTGTTGGACGGTCAAAATTTGAGCAGGTGATTGAACGATTGTACCATTTTCACCATCACATGAAGTCTAAATGACGCTAGTGTGTCACTTCTCCAAAAATTAATTATGAGCTACCGACGTAAACCTATCTCACACGGTTGAGAAAACCAAACTATCTTGCGATGTCAAGGCCGAATGCTACCCATTATCAGACCAACATTCAACCGTGATCACTTTCTTTTTTCCATGAATTCAGCAGATAAACGGATAGACCAAATGAGATTTGAACCGGCGAGTTTTGCGTAACGAACAGAAACTTACTCGTTAGAGCAACGCTGCAAATAACTTCAAGTCCGACACTTAATCAAAGTCAAATTTCTGCAATTGCTAGGTTTCCCGCCACAACACCGACTCAAAGTAGACTTTTTTTCCCGGATGACAGTATGCAAGAGCTCTGACATCTTAATGCTTATTTCTTCCGTCCTGTTTAAGCTTCAATCGTATTCTGGTCTCAAAGTCAGAAGCTCACGTCCGTGCCGTACTGGATGCGTATACAGGTGTGAGTAAGAAAGACATAGAAGAAGCACTCAAATCCGAAATGCATGGTGACCTCCTTCGATCATTCTTGGCGATCAGTAAGTTTCAGGGTATTTTCAAGTCATTATCAAATGCGTTCTGATGCCAATTGGTCCGGTTATGTAACCAACCACTTTCACATTTTGTTCACAGCTCGATGCATTCGGAACAAACCAAAGTACTTTGCCAAACAGTTGAAAGAGGCCATGGAAGGTGCGGGTACTAGAGACAGACAATTGATCCGTGTTGTCGTGTCCCGTGCTGAAGTTGACATGGTTGACATAAAAGTAGAATTCATGAAGGCCTACGGCAAGTCCTTGGAATCTTGGATTACGGTAAGTCAACCCTATTGACTAGAGTTTATTGATTGTCACTGAGATAATCACCCAGAACTTTCGCGTTTATGTCACCAAAAAGAAAAATCATATCTTAGAGTTTTTGATCCATGTATATCGTCCACTTATCAGCAAGTTTCACACTGGAGCTCGCAATAATTACAGAATCCTGGCGGATGGCTTTGGATTTTAATTGCCGCAAATGGAACGACATTTGCATTCACATAAAAGTTGCTTAAACTTCTCCGTTTCGATAGTAGAGTTTTGACTAGAAGATCGCCCCTTGACCACTGTTCACTGGAAGTGCACATCATCCAGCTGGTTGAGCATGGTCAGTTTATTACGTGGCAAAAACTCCATTTCTGGATCATCATCATCATCATAACAGCCATGAGCCTGACCAAAAGGTGCTGTGGCTCGGGCCGCCGCTCACCTCAACAGTGACGTGGAATATCCTAGAAAAAAAAGTTACTAAGAGGGTTGAGAATTAATAAAAGAAGACTAGCCGGAAGAACTAGAAATGGTATGAATACAGGATCCTTGAAATCTTTAAGTGCTCTTTCGAGAATATCACCCGCCCAGTGGTTGAATAGGAAAGAAGAGGTCGGACATCCCGGTCGAATGCTACCTGACATAGAGGCTATTCGGGGTAGCTACTCACAAATGCGCACATTGCAATTACTGTGAGGACACGATGATTTCAACAAATTCACATAGTCCAGTGATATACCTTTACTGTAGAGACAGCCCGGGAGGCATGATGGGCGACCAAATTGAAAACAGCCTTTAAATCCAAAAATACAGCGACCGTTGGCTAAGAAAACGTGACGATATTCCGGTTTTTGTCACTTAGTAGATACATGGTGCACACATCTAAGTCTTGGTCGTACTCCTGTCGGTCCTTCTCCTATTGGGTTCATTTGACATGTCAGAAACGGCCTTCTTATTACGACATCTAGGAGTATCCTGTATGTGGAAGAGAAAAATCTGTCACACCTGTGGTTGTCACATGATGCTTTGTTACCTTCTTTGGGGATGGAAACGACCGTTGTTAAACCCCACTCACAAGACACCTCTTTGGTCTCTCCAATCCAGCATAGTGTAGTCAATTCGCACGACAAACTCAACCCCATTTTTGAAATGAGCTGCAGAAGGGGAATCCGAACCCAAAACATGATATTCCAAGTTCTAACTTCACTTCGGTTTCTGACGGAACATCGTCCGGAACATCTTAACTGTACATATTATCTTCATCGTCTACAGCCGAATGAGTCTACTCAAACTATTTGAACAAGCCTCTCTGTCGGGTTGCCGTGACACGGCGATTTGCGAACCAGCGTTTTTATTCATAACACCTTATTGATGGCCATTGCAAATACGGGCATCACAGAAAGCAGCAATCAAAGAGTCTCTGATGGGACTGCCTCTTCTACTTTGCAGGCTTGTCCAATCAATTAGTTCGCGGAGTCTATACGCTGACTTTTCAGAGGTTTGTGTTTTATTTCATGGCGGTCATTGTCGTGTTCGTAATCAGGGTAGTCACTCGATGTTTGTTTATAAGCTTTTATTAATAATCATCAACCCACTTGTGTCGGCTTCGCATTTCTTTTGAAAGGAACCTTTTCGCGACCAGTTCGCATAGCTTTTAGAATTCTACCCAGTGCTCATTTGGACCGCTATACTGCGATTGTCAGAAATATCTGGTTAACTTTTCGTATGAGATCGTCGCCCAAAGACTGTTAAGCATTTTCCGTTTTCGATCAGATGATCTCTGTGTAACAAATTAAACAAAACGAGGGAACCTGGTACGTGGACAGAAACAAGATGGCCGTTCCAAACTGAACCTTGATTATATTCAGGTTTGTAATAAAAGCAGGCCACGTAGCGGGGACAGACCTTCGCTTATCTATTTCACTTAACCGATCAACGTTTTGCCCGACTGTCATTACAATTTCAACTGAGGCGTTGCTTGTTTGTAGGCGGATTACTTCCCAACAAACGACAGAACGAAGCGAGCTTGAACACAGACACTAATTGAGTAATGATGTGGCGAAAAGGCGTCCAATAAAGCACAATCTGTATCGTCCAACTCGCCGGTTGCCATGCTACGCGCGCGTTCGTGTTTATGAGGCAAAATTCCAGCTCACAGCACCCCCCGGTTTCCGCTCCCACGTCGTGTGCACTTCTGCCTAGTTTGTGTGTGATCGGCGCCTTCTATCGGAGCCTTTTCCGCCTGCCACTCGTCCGTTGATCCGATCTCGAGTGATGCTTTGTTCAGTCGCCCGTGTTGTCCGCTATCCGATTGCTATGGGCTTTTGTACGTACCTCGCCGCCGCTTTGAGGTATTCTATCTAGAGTTGAAATATCCGCACCTCTGGTTTGATAATCCACTACAGTGGTGCCTATTAGAAATTAACCATCGTGTTCGTATCCGGGCTGTTTGTGAACATAGTGTTCAGATCAGTGTTCTGTTGCATATTTCGCAATTTTCTCACTTCAGCAAAATGTGACGGTCAAATGTCTTTCTGAATCGCACAATATCTTACAGAGAGAAAGCTCAAACATGAAACCAACCTGATGTGAACTCGTGAACAACTAGGATTGCACATACCGCTTCTCATTCTGGTAAACTGAGTTATGCATGCCGCAACAACTGAAATCAGCCCCGCTCATCCTTGAGCCACCCCAAAACGAGTACCGATTGTGCAATGCTAGGTTCTGTATTCAAGTCGTGTCAGTACTGCGTCTACCCATCATGCCTACCAGGATTTTCCTGCTTCAAAATTCGTTCACGTATCTGCGACGCATCTGTCTGTCCGTAGTAGTCGTTCGGTTTTGCGGTAAGTGGTTGTTGTAAACCCTCGAAAAAATACGACGGTTCGTCTACGGTTTAGTAATACGCTTGATAAAAATCGGATTCTCCTCCTCGTAATAACTAACACGGAAAATCTTGGTCCCGAGAATAACGCGGCTATCCTTATTAATTGTTCCTAAGACAAACCCAAAAACAGGTGTAAAAGGCAACTTTGTTCCGCCCCAACAACATGTGCATCGAAGAGAAAACTGCTGGGTATTTACACGGCGCATAATGACCTACAAACATTCTCCAATCAGAAACTCGAGGGACAGTTACCAAAAATAGTACTTAAGGTTATCAAGTCACCAATGACCATAGTGGAATGAGCATCGGACAGGCAAAAGATAACGAAGGTTACCACTCGACTGTTCCGGACACTTCCCCCATTCTGACTGGGTAAAATCGCTTTCTCGAGGAAGAGGGCGGTTTTGAAAAGAGGGAAAAATGGATTCTCTAACATTGGTCGACTGTGAAATCCCTCCTGATCTTCTGCCTAACCTGGATGGACATGATCCTGGAGGTTCTATGAGTGGTTGCAGTGTAACAACTAACGTTCACCTATTTGTCGTTTACACTGAATGCGTTCCCTAACGTCGTTTAAATTGTGACCGCGTTTTTATGCCCACATGGATGATGAACGTCTGCAATTATACGTTAATTACGAGCAACCTGACGGCCAGTGTTTCTTCAACCCAACCGACCTAATTCAGAACCAGATCGATTCAGTTTATTTCAACCGCATCAGAGAATGGTTCAATATGCAAAACAGTCCCTTTTGTTCAAAACCGTCGATTACACCCAGGTGCCTTCACATTCACTGGCTGTGACTAAGTCAGCGATCAAAACATGATACGATGGCTGGTTTCCAAACAACTTTTCTCCTCGTCTCCACTGATTGATATACCTAATTTGCAGTCCCTGTAAAATTCGTGCGATGTAAACGTAAGGAAGACATCATTGGTCGATTTTTGCGGAGTATTTTGAGTTCCGTGTAGGGTTCTCTAGACATCTTGTTCAGGTGGAAATGATGTGACACCATTTGAAAAACAACTCTTGACATATTCGACCTTAAATTCTATTGATCCAGTACAGACCTTTTGTTTCTTTGTGAGGCGGATCCAGTAGTGTTGACATGCAGCTGTTTCACGTATGCCAACTGAAGTAAAGAAAGTTCACCATCTTGTCAGAGTTTTAGTGATTTATCGGTGCGCCAGTCATTTCTAAAAGCACGACTGTTGCCTGCTTGATTAGGATTCTTGGTCTGCCGTTCTTTCCAAATCCACACCATTTACATCTGATCAAGAGTGTTGTTGGAACCTGGACATTACTCACATTTTTAGAAGTTCTACTGACATTTTGGCAGTCCATTTCGAGAAGATACTCTAAACTCGAGCTTCGTTCTATGCGTAGCGTGAAACGCTGATTGTAAAGCACTTTACGGAGCTTCTTCACGACGGATTTAAGTGATGAGCCTTCTTTTTCTATATGTCAATAACACTTCAGCGAATATTAACGCTCGTGCTGTATACATAGTCAAATTTTAAGAACCGTCAGACAAAACGTGAGTAATGATGGCACTTACACAACCTGCTGCAACTACGATTTCCAGATTAGTACCGGGTGAATGAGAAGAAGATCGGAAATGAACATTGACCTACTATTGACAAATTCTCCAATTGTAACCGATGTCAAGTGGTATCCTTCATCTGATTGAGTGTCGCGTGAATGTCATGTGCAGTTGGTAGTAAGGAGCTCAAGTGGTTCAGTTGGCCCATAATGATCGGTGGGCTGCATAGTTTAACTCTTATCCGTGTTAGCTTGGGTATCCATTTTCAAATCGCAGGTCTCATAGACGGCAGGTAAAACGGTTAGATCAATACTTTGGATCTGTTTCGTTGTGACTGGTCTACAAGGTTAATGCAACAACGTTCTTCGGGACCGTATCACGTGGGCCCATACGTACCGTGCGTCTCTGTGCTTCGACCACATCGAACCACAACCACTTGAAGCTTTCCAATTGGCCGACTGCGTGAATGATGGTCGCGAGCACGTGTTTGCGCTTGGATGTGGAAGACTATGGGACTGTGTGAGTGCACATGCGCGGCGGGTGGAGCAAGCATCACTCAGACCAAGCCGTGGGAACCACCCGTCACTTGACGCATCGAGTGAGAGGGTAGGATAACGGCTACAGCCTCTGGTCGTTAGGCCGTAGCATGCTCCGATTCGTAGTGTTACTAACATATTCAGGATTTATACCGTTTTGATCAATTCTTAATCTGTAATACTTGATCGATTAAAATAACGCTCCTCTGAGCGTAAATGATACCCGAACTCCCCTATTTTCTACAACGTGCAATCCATTCATAGCAGTTCATCTGGAGTCATATTAATATTCAGTTTACTGTCAAAATATGCTGTTACACCTGGAAGCCAACATAACAGTATGTCCACTTCTTGTTGGAATATTTTTGGAGTTATGTTGGTACCAAATTTGAGACGATTGTTACTACTTAAAGGTCTTCTCGAGTTCCCGTCAACCTCGAATTGAAGACAAGCATCAGACAAGTCTAACATATCCAAATGTTGTTAGGAGGCGAATTTATCAAAACAATCTAATCAAATCATCGGTGACGGCAGACGAAATCATTCATCACAGTTAACCACACGGGCCACCGGTGACGGCTGACGAAATCAGTTATCAGGAAGGCGAGGGTATACAAGTCGGACCAACCAGGAGGAGACGTGGAAGTGAGCGTGGGTGTCGCGCTAGCCGGATGAACCAATCAGAGCGCAACGGCTATGGAATTGGCCCGAGTAAATGGCCATATTTTGGGACTATTTCATGCTATATATTTACAGGCATTTCATTTATTTGTCAAACTTGAAGTTGGCAATACAGCGTGTTTTCCCGCAGTCGTGTTCTTCCTGACTCCGCGCAAGTAGACTGGATGAAGCCGCATAGCAAGGATCCAAATATAGCAGTCAAGCCGTAATAGAACGTTTGGCAAAGGAAAGTCGTGTTTTATCAAAATGTTTTCAGGCTTTGAGAATTGTTCATAAATCATCCGGTAACGGTGGTGGGTGCTGGTATGTTCTTAGGACAACGTTTAACATAGTGGAGTAGTCATCATGGACATGCGTTGAGTCGTCACCATTTTGATCACTACGGGTGAAGTCGCCCATGATAAATGATTTGTTGGTGTGGTGACTTGCAATTCCCAATTTTTGCAACTTTTGTTCTATCATGTGCATACGATACATAATGTTTTTGACAAAACTCAGGTTGAAGGTACAATTTAGCTTGAACCTGAGTGCAACGACGGAGCTATGTGGTAAGCACTTCTGCGTGGCGTGTTCTCATGATTCCCCAGTCAGCTCTGTTTTTCGTGATTGTTAGAAAAGGTTAGAAACATGAGCTTGAGGAGCGCGTGGATTGTTACAGATACCGTTTAGATGTAGGTTGAGTAATCTTAATTTCGCATTCCAATCAAACCTGTGAAGGCTGAGATTGTCACCTGACAGGTAACAAGTACCTCTGATTGATTTTTCATTGGAGTACTCAATGCATTTAAGTTCCGATATTAGTTCAAGCGACCCATCTGAAGCACAACGACCTATATGAGTCATGGGTTTGCATGTAGGTTTTTCCATTGAACGCCGTTATTTGATAAATCAAAAGTACTATTTGATGCGGTGTTTAAGGTCTGATGATCATTAATCAATGACGAGTTAGACTTTCTACGAGCTCTGACATTCAATTTAAAAATGGACGATAAACTACTGGAATGACTTACCAGTTTCTCTGACGAACAAACTGCTTACATCCCGTTTAGTTGGGTGGGCAATGATAATGAAGATCGTGCACCAGTGTTTTCAGAAATGTACAAAATTGTGCGTGATATCATAGACCACAATGTCAACGAGCAGTGGGAGGCTGTTTGAAAAGATCAGTCTGTTTGTTCGAACTGCGGGACTCTAACGTACGTCCAATTGAATTGACGTTGCTTGCTGTATAACTGCCCGATTGCTGAATCATGGCAGCATCGTGCTTCGAAGTGATAGGTGATTGACATTCAGCTATGTTTAATTGCACTTTGCTGTTTGGTTCTTGCTGGATTTTTGTAAAACTGCGTGTTCGGATGTCAGCTTTTATCGGTGACTTCAGACTGATGACAAAAACCAAACATTTAAATTGATCATCCGCAATGGAACTCTATGCAAAACGGGTGCATTCGCCTCTAACAACAATGCCTGCATACATAACGAAATCACTGCCGTTCTTGTTGATCAGGTCGAGCCGCTGATAGCGGATGTTGAGGAGTGTGACTTGTGCATCCAATATTTTAGTGAGAGTTTGATCAGTTTTAATAAAGTCGAAGTCGCGTGGACTCTTTCGAAGAATGAAGTTAATATTCCTTGCATATTCAACCGCCCCCAGTTTACTCAGCAGTAAGCGGACTTTTCATCAACCCTTTTGGCTAGAGGAATCCCTAGGAACAATCTTCTTATGACATTTTAAACCACTTCTCTAAGGTGACATTAGCTGTATGGTCGAATATGAATTCCATGAAGCTATTTGCCACTGTTTCTGTTGGAAGTAGATGGAGTTATTTTTGTTGAAGCAATCTAAAGCCTATTCGTCATTAGCTGCATCAGTTCCAGTCCCAGCTGTAAAACTAACTTCATGTCTTCGGAACACATCCTGCAGCCAAGTATGGTGTATCCCATAATGACCACAGGTATAGTATCATTCAGTGATCTGTATCACAGTGTGATCAGGCAACCGCCTTTCCCGTCTTGAAATCACCATCACACAAGCGAACACTGCGCTGTACTGAAGCAGATGCTATCCTGCTGTTCAGATTCATGTTGTCTGATGAAAAACAACTGTTTATGGGGTTATCACTACCGTCTCAGTGATAGTGGCAGTGAACTCTGACCTGTTCGCCTTCTTTGTTGTCGTGATTTGCCTATCCACATTGCTTTTTACACTGTTGGATTAAGGATGGTTAGGGTGGTTTCTGACGTTCAACCGGGACATATCGTACACGCACGTGTTCACTCATGAACAAAACAAATTGTCACAGTTAGATAACCGCATCGGTTGGCCGGGTCGGACGTGATATGAGGGGGGGGGGCAACGCCCCGTGCTCCCAACTGGTTTCATTTTGACGCACCTACATTCACTTCTCGGTATCGATCGTCCAGTTGACCCTGGCTAAGTAACTTTCTTTGTTCGACTGATCGGTAAAGTTTGCTACGAGGCCACCGTGTCTGTCACTGTTCAACCTGATCGTATACCATAGCTCGAGTGTGGTACACAATGGGACATCACGAGCAGTAGATGTTTTTGCAATAGATTTATGTGAATTAAACCATCAGATGATGATAGTTCATGGTTCATCATCAACTAGGATCTCGGGAATGTCCGTGACACTGTTGAATCACTCATCTTTGAGCCTATACCCACATACTGTTCCATCTGGATTATTGTGACGAAATTGTGACTCGCCAGCCCACTTTCCACATTCTTCTCGGTTACCACATCTTGGTATTTGACAGTCAGTGTTCGATAGATTTGTGTAGTGGTGAGTGAACTGGTGACTGAATGAATGGTTTCAGCGATTGTTTTATAACCAATCGGTACCGCGAAGTGAACGGTAGTAGCAATGACAACTTCGTCTCATTCACTCTAGATGAGTGCATACTCCATCAGTGTGAACGTAACTGTTCAGATGGTCGCGAGTGCCGGCCAGGCATTTTGCTGTGATGTCCGAGTCAGCTAACTGAGGCAAAATATCTCTGGTTCACTGTTTGGTCGGACGGCTTAAATGCTATTATATGTATTAGCAACTATACTTGGACAATTTTCCACGTCTGGCGTTTATTGTACACTTTGCCACTTTATGTTCATTCAAGGTATTCACGATCAAGCAAGGTCGTCTTTTTGATTAATTAGTCCAAGTTGCACCTAATAGTTTCAAATGGTTTAATTATGTAACTTTCTGCCTCCATAACATATCCAAGTACATAGGTAAAACTGTACTTAGTTGAGCTGAAGTCCAGTCGGAGATTAATTGTGGTTACACTACCTTTTACATTCCATCTCAGGATGATACCCACGGAGACTACAAGCGCATGTTGCTTGCGCTTATTTCTTGAAGTACCTCAAATTGGCGACGGGAAGTTTCCGTTTTATTTTTAAGGTCATACTGATCATCGAGCTCTATCTTGTTTTTGTGTCATCCTATTTTCGCCCTTGCTTCTGCATGTTAACTTCCTTTATAACACTTTTGTCATGTTTTTGAAATGTATTTACCAATGAAATGATCATGTGAACATAAGTTGCTATCTTTATTCTCCGTTCAACGTGAGTGTGTGTAGTTAGACGAGTGTACCTGAACAACGGGCGATGATAATCCTGACAGGGGAACAGTTGAACTCTCACAAACAACCTGTTGTGGACTGTCTGGTGAGTAAACACTTGTGAGTGTTGTTCAATTTATATTAACCAAAAATTGCACGCCACTTACCAGTAATCAATAATCATTCTGCTGAAATAGGATGTGATCTAAAATTATGTAGATCGAGCAACGAAATTCTCGTTAGAGTTATCGTTAGTGAAACCACGATGAGCAGCTCCAAGGTTCGGCATCAACTTACCTGCTTGGATCAAAGCCGATCATCGTCGTTTGATTTACCGCTTTTCAGTTAGCCTAGCGGATGCTGCTGTCCTTCGTACACGTGTGTGTACGGCCACTGTGGATCCGAGCGAATGCGCACACATACGGCACAGTCACGCAGGGTCGACAAAGACGGTCTCGAAAACAGGCTAGTTCGCCTTCTCGTATTTGCTCTAGTTGATACCCGTCATACGCTGTTGGAGTAGTCGATCGACAAATTTAGATCCATAGACTGTCGAGTGTTTACGCGGCTGGTGCGACAACAACTGGGCCGAAAATTAGTAACATCGGCTTGCAACTACTTTTGGAGTGGAAACGGACTATTCCTGTTTATAGTGCTGACACACTGACCTGAGTCGCTTACCATATATTGCAAGACTAACTACTAATCTATTAAGGTTACGGGGATAAACAATGAACCAGTGACCCTGATTCCATGCCAAGATACCATAATTGCTACAAGTTTACATATATTGTAAAATGCCTTTTACGACGTCTTAATTTCTAAACAAAAAAGCCCGTCTTCGCAAACTACAAGTTCCAATTTGGCACGTCCTAATCAAGCTGTTTCATTTTGAAATAATACGAACGGAGTAGTTTTAAAAAAAGCTCGCATCCAGGGAGGTTTCTATGCAAATGACTGTAGCTGCTGGCTGGACGTTGTGTTTGGGGCTGCCGTTCGTCACATGGTGGTCACTACGGCTACACTTATTGCAATTGTGCACATACTGTTTCTTTTTCAAACAATGAGACAGTTACAGTAAAGCTGTAATCGACTGCAGCCCGCGAACTGCCGAATAGGTTGTTATCAGCTTTGGGCAGTTCACCTACGAGCAGCACTGTTGTCTGCTCGTCAATTAGCCGATGTCTATGGCGTGAGACTGTAACAACGAAAGAGGGTGAATAGTCCAAAAACAATGTCTCCGTGGCATTGATTTGAAGACATTTCACTTGGTTGATCGTTGACAAGCAGCACAGTTATTTCTGACAGTGATTCGAATCTATCCTGACTTTTCTCAATTGGGTCTCTTAAATTATCGAATTTGTCAAACTACTCAATGGTAATACTATCTTTTCAGGTGTGATAGTCAGGAGCTTCAATGCCTGTGGTCTGTGCCCTACTACCTGAGCACTAGAAAACGAATGGAATAGCGACAGCAGGATGTTTCCAAGAGTGATTCTTGCTATTTAAATGTTATATTGTAGACTAGATTTATGGTCGTCGAACTAGTGTTGTTCGCTAAAGCAGTAACGATTCAACAAGTGAGGTATGCGGTGGTTTGTCAATGTGCAACCTGAAGTGACCTTCCTCCACCGATACACCCTGTCGAATGGGTGGATGGTTTGAGCTACCTGACGGCATAGACGGTGCAGAAAAGTGTATGACGATTATTTCGCTAGGGCTACATTGGAATATTCATCTGCAGGTAAAACATGTGCGATAGTCAGTTTGCACTGAACGATTTGAGTGCCAGTATACCACAATATTTTCTGCGTTAGGACAATGTGTAAATCTGCAGCTACTCCGGGTATATAAAAAAATACTGTGTGCTAAACACTCAAGTGATTATGAACAGAAATAAGATTTCTACCACAAAAGTTAGTTTCGAAGTGCTTACAACCAGTCTTACTAATGAGTAGTTTGGCAGATTGATGATTTTAGATGAGACCCAACTGTGAAAAGTCAGGGCTTCGGCTGGATTCGAACCAGCGACAGAAACACCATACCTCTACACGGCAAGCGCTCTACCAGCTGAGCTACGAAGCCACGCCAGGAGCTCGGAAATTTCACATTTGGACTTGGTTACCCACCCGTCCCACTATCTCATATGGAATCCACCACATGAATCAGGGGATCGATTGCCCCGGCAGGATTTCTCGAACAGTTCACGCTGCAATCCACCAACGCCACTGTTGAGCATAGAAATTGTATTACTAATCAGTAGTTTGGCAGACTGATGATTTTAGATGAGACCCAACTGTGAAAAGTCAGGGCTTCGGCTGGATTCGAACCAGCGACAGAAACACCATGCCTCTACGCGGCAAGCGCTCTACTCGTATGATGCACGAGATTCCACGTCGCAACTTTGTCTTCCATTGGATTATACTCACAGCAGCAACCCTTCTGTACAAAGCAAAAATCCTTGGTGGATTCCAGCGTGAACTGTTCGAGAAATCCTGCCGGGGCAGTCGATCCCCTGATTCATGTGGTGGATTCCATATGAGATAGTGGGACGGGTGGGTAACCGAGTCCAAATGTGAAATTTCCGAGCTCCTGGCGTGGCTTCGTAGCTCAGCTGGTAGAGCGCTTGCCGCGTAGAGGCATGGTGTTTCTGTCGCTGGTTCGAATCCAGCCGAAGCCCTGACTTTTCACGGTTGGGTCTCATCTACAACCAGTTTGTCAACCATGGCAGATAGAATCTCTCGTACCCAGTCACTTACTGTGGGGCTACAACATTAGCCTGGTATAAGCGTTGACCACACCAACTCACCTAGACTGAGCTGAAAGGAGGATGAAGCAAGCAAGTCAAATTTACAAGGTACCTCTGTTTACCGGTCATCCCACAACTGAGCATCCTGAAACAAAATTAGGAGCCCAAACCACTTTATGGGAATTCTAATTGATAGGACTACCTAAAAACGAGTCCATTTATCGAACTTTTTCTAACACGCCTCTACGACAACAGTCGTGCTTGTTGGCACGGCGGTTGATAAGCATTTCAGGTAAAATTTATCGACCCTACCGTCCCAATGCTTAGGCCACCATGGTACACGATCGATGGCATCTGGCTGTAGGTAAACGCCTCGGTTAAAGTCTAAGCTTTTGAAAGGCAACGCAGAGCTCGGAACAAGCATGCATCAGTGAGCGCAGGTGAGCAAGGTAAAAATACGATAAACCCCTAACAGATTGTGCTATCAAGATAATTCTCTTCACCAGACGATGGATGATGCAAAAGGCGCATTCATGGACGAAACAGAGTTACAAATTGGTGAAAGATCTACTGAAAACTGGTAACTGAGAAACACTGTGTTGTGTTTCTAATTTCATTGCGCGATCCGTCCACTGTGAAGTAAAGTATATAAATGTGTTACTGGAAGGCTAAACGGCTTGAGTCATTTCGCAACTTTGCGTTCTTGTTACCGAGTCGTGCCATTCTACTTCATGTCGATGTCTTTTTCTACTATTCTAACCATAACTTGGTGCAGTGGTGGAGGCAAATTATTGCGTTATCGCGATCGCTGTGAATGACCATCAAGTGCACGGTGGACTTGTTTGGCTTATCTGTTGTTCAAACCAAATTCAACTGCAAAAACTTCCAAAGATGAAGCCCTCTCAACTAGTAAGCTTTACCTGCTCGGTCGCATTCCATTCGACTCATTGCCTCGGTTTGTAATGCGTGTAAATGGTTGGATGATAATCGCCGCTTCGCACTGAAGTTCGTTTTGCGTGACAAAAAGACCGAACTTTCATCTAAAGCCGAAGATATCGCTGCAGTACATGCTATGGCATGTGTGCTGATAAACCAGACTGAAATTAGACGTTAGTCTCATTCTGTCAAGAAAAATCATCAAACTTTGGGACAGTTATGTAAATGGTTTTACGAGTTCAAAAGAAGTGAAATTAATCCCAACAGATAGATGGAATTACTGATAAGTAGTTTGACAGATTTGTTAATTCAGAAGAGATGCAACTGCGAAGAATCTGAACATCGGTTGGTTCGAACCAGCCGACACAATATCGCACTGACTGCGATGGAACAATACAGTTACGGCATCGGTGTGACTATCTTGAACGAGATGAGGCCTGCCTCAAGCCTGACAAACGCTGGTTACCACCTCTATTGAATTTTTATCCTTCAGAAGGTGCTCGGGAGCATTTGTTTAACACTCGTTGGTTTACCGATCCAATGATGAGAGGTGAACCACACGGTCCCAACCCCCGAATCATTTCTACGCACCTTCAACTCGGCTGAGGTAAGCATGTTGATCGCAGGTTGCGAGCCAGCAGTTCGCGAAAGAGCACGTCATAGACACGTGTCCATCGGCTGGGACCATACGACTACAGCCATTCAGGAGTGTCCTGCTTACCTCGTTGTTATTGGTCCGTCAACTATCAAACTGGCGAGGCCTCCGCTACTCAAGCCCCCATGTGAGGTGATTGGCACCTGTTTGTCTCACATCTCTAGCTGCTTTACGTATTGTAGCCTGCAAGACTGTAGTCCGAAATACGAAAATGTAATTGTGATCACAGCTCCGGGTCTTCTACTTCTACAGCGCCGAGGCCAGCATTAAGCTCGGGGAAGTATACTACTTTCTATCAGTCCAACAAGTGTGATTACGGTAAGTCAGCTACTTTTTTAGGGTTTGTGATGCAAGTCGGTATCTCGCTGATTTCAAAAAAGGCCAGTTTTAAAATCAGCTGTCCATTCCAACTTGCCTGACACCAGTGAATGACCGGCTGCTCCTTCGGCGTGACGAAAAAGCACGAGTCAGACACGCGTGGTCCGATGTCCTTGAACTTCCAAGGCTTTGGCGCAGCCAGTGAAACTGGAAATTGTCTATCAGCTGGCTATCCTAAACATGCCCGCGACTAGGTGCGGGCGATGTCATCATTTAGATTCACTCACGAAATGGTCATCACCGTGTGCCTGATTACGTGGTCATATGATAGCACAACAAACCGGAAGTACGTATCAGGTTTGTGATACGCGGGACTGTGTTGCACGTATCAGAGACGGGTGAGGACAGGATTGTTTCTGCACGGCTGCAGACCTGTTTACTGTAAGTCAGGTGGCAGTGACTGAACACTCAGGCCCATTTTTCAACATGCGGTCGGTATATCTATAAAATATGTCCACATATCCACCACCTCTAGCAACATGCAACAACACTTCGAGCGGCAGATCATGACATCAGTCATCGACAAAATCTGTTTCCAGTACCAGAAACGCACCGACCAGTGTATTGAGGCTGAACGATCACACTACATCACTCGTGAGTAATCAGACGGAGATATGTATTTAGGTGTTGAAATAACCAAGGGGAAATAGACGAAGGAACACTGGAGGGCACTCCGGCAAAAATCGTGTTTTTCATTCATAAACGGCAGTGATGACTGTGGCATCCCGAGATTACTTTTATGTGCAAATGAGTGTTCGTGTTCAAGGTGACCTTAAACCATATACCCCTTTTGTCAATTTTATGAATAAGCTGTCCTGTTTTACACGGCTGACATACCCGCATCCATGGCAGCAGTAAAACGTGATTCGCTGTGACTATGCGTTTCACGCGGTGAACATGCGCGCTTCTAAAAGTTGCAAGTCGTTCTAGCGTTGAGACCTACCCGTAACTTTTCGTATGTCCAAATTGTGTTATACTACGGACAAGCGAAGTTGCAGACCACGCAATTCTCGCGCCTCGTCCGAAGACCCCTGGTTAATTGTCAATCGACTAAAAAAGTTCCAAATGACGTAAATTTAGCTTCAGTCTTATTGATCCTTTTCTTGTTCGCTCTGTCTGCTTATGTTGTCATATAAACAATTTATTGTCATGTACTCAGTTCGCCTCTCCGTTCATCTCGATCGTATATATAATGCCCGGTCGGGAAAGTTCAACATTCGAACCCTTACTTTTAGTCAGTAGTTTTCTTCAGTTCAGCCGCTGGCACATGTGTTCCGGTGATCTCGTTACTTTATCCACTTCCCTTGGAGTGAACATCATGATCATGCCAAGCCGCTGAGAGGTTGACTTCTCTTTCATGTGTGCCTACAAAGTTTCTGGATTTTATTTGGTTCTCCTTTCGACGACCAATTTTTTGGTGGAATTACTGTACTATGACAATATCCCAGTGTACTTGCCTACTAGAGGTCGTGGGATTCTACAGCTCATCAACCGAAATGGAAATTTCTTCGTGCCGATAGAAATTGACCCACGGTGGACCAAATACACTAGTAGTAGGACTGCATGCTAGTCGCCTCTATTAATTGACAACCCTAATTTGATTTGTGGGTTGTCGCGTTCATTAACTCCATTCGTCTTATGGCGACATGGTATAGTCTGTATGTGTTTGATTTTCAACTGCTGCATATGTGTTCGAAACCCCACTTCATTCTATGGCTCGTGGTCTGACAAGATAACCTTTGACATGCCGTTAATAGAGACCATGTGCCTTATCACTGTCTCCAACTATAGACGTCTATTAGTCTGTAACGCTTGTCGCTTCAGTCCAGTTGGCAAAATGTTCTGTCACAACCAGACGGTACTGGTGTTGTGAGCCAAGAACGTGGATGGTTCAAGGGTTATTTATTCAGGAAAGCAACATGTGGGTTATGCGTTTCAACAAGACAGCAAACAAAAGCACTCATCTGCGTACGGTATTGAGCCCAGACGGTCATGGTTGTCACAGACATCAATGCACAATTCCTTTGCATACCAATAACCATTTCATGTATTCTTCTACAAGAAGAAACATCGGAGTACAACATCGCATGAAATGGTTCTTGGTAGGTAAAGGAACGCAAAGGAACTGAGCATTGACATATGTGACAACCGTG
Organism: Paragonimus heterotremus; assembly: GCA_013368495.1. Lineage (NCBI taxonomy): Eukaryota > Metazoa > Platyhelminthes > Trematoda > Plagiorchiida > Troglotrematidae > Paragonimus > Paragonimus heterotremus. Next base: position 22,744 of record LUCH01001326.1, read on the forward strand.
ATTGTCTGGGCCCAGTACTGTACGCAGATGAGTGTTTTTGTTTGTTGTCTTATTGAAACGCATAACCCACGTGTTACTTTCCTGAATAAATAACCCTTGAATCATCCGCGCAGTTGACTCTCAACACTTGGTGCCGTGATCAGGATTGAAAGATGAAGATCCCGTGGCCGCAGCTGCTCGAGGATGGGGACGTCCGGAGTTTCTTGGAGGATCTCGGGGACGTGGTGGAGACAGTCAGAATCAAGACCGACCGGGCGAAGCTAGTGACCCTGTGGATGCTGCTCAAGGGTAGGACGGAGGATGTGCGAAGAGGCCGTGTGAAGCTGGGGTGGGCCGCCGCGAAGGGGGCGCCGATCGCCGGGTTCGGCAGCCCCACCGACTGTCAGGAGGCAATGCGGCAGTTCAATGGCGCCCAGCTTGGACCAGGAGACGACGCGCTTGTATATGCCGTATCACTGAGGGCAGCGTTGTCAAGAGCCCTGCCACTTTTGGACCATGACTGAGAGCAACGCATGCTGACGGACCAATTCTTGGACCGAATGCCACCAACAATCCGGGATCAGCTCAGGGTTTATCTCATCGCGCATCTGATGACACTGGAACAGATGGTTGATGCGGCTCGACAATTGCTGGCAGAAAACTCCCCGGCTACTTCAATGTCAAAATATATACTCTGGCCCCACTACTGAATAGCAGTGGTTTATAGTACGGTAGTATAGTACGGTCACTACTCCTCACTACACGGACAACCGCGAGCGTCCAACGAAATTGGGCCCGTAAGGTCCACCGACCACAGGTCATCGACGTAAGGGCCGTAAGGGCTTCTAGGCTTCTCCGCTATCATCTCCGGTAACTGAAATTGTTGACAGGCAAGTACGTAAGCCGTCATTTCGTTTTTCATCTTCGGTCAATGTGTTCTTTGGTTCAGTAGATCATTCACGTTGGTACTTCTGGTGTATGCCATTCAATGGCACTTCTCTACCAACCACCTCATTTGTCTGCCAATGACTCACATAGGAGGTGCCGTGTTCATGCTGTTTAGACCAACTGTCCTACATTGGAAAGCCATTATTTTTCGCTCCTCTTCATCACCATTTGTTAGGACCTCAAAACCTCCTAGTAGATCGCCAATCCTATTTTGGAGGACTTTGTCTAGACACTTTGAATGCAGTATTGTTTGCGGGTCAGGCTTTATTACTAAGTTCACTTTCGGACGTTCTCCGTCTGCCTGTGGTCGAGAAGAAGGAAAATCAGCGACAACACTGTCAGACTCCTTCACGGGATTGATCGGGAAATCATATTCAATGTCCATTGGGCCAAGTGATCTATCCAGTGCTTCGCAGTCATGAACCACTTTGGATGTCTATGGTCCGCCTCCACGTGAAACCGTTGATCCAACAAGTACGGCCTACACTTGTTCAATGCCCAGACGATTACCAAGTATTCCTTCTCAATGGTCGAATAATTCTTCTCCTCTGGGGTCAGGACTCTGCCGGTATATTCCATTACTCCCTCCTGTTGATTGAGTACTGTCCCAATGGCACGGTCACTGGCATCTTCTGCCAAAATGAACGTTCCTTTGGTATCCGCATTTTTCAACGTCAGTTGGTTCTCGTTCATTTCTTATTACATTCGCGTCGTTGGTCCATTCAGATTGCTTGTCTTTTCGGTGAAGTGACGCAATGGAACTGTTACGTAAGGCAAATGGTGTGGGCTATAGATAAATGACTACGGCCTAACACTAACTACGTATAACAAAAGAAGGGTGCACAGTTGAGTAGTAAGGTGTATGACATAAATAGGTATAAACAGGAAGATGATTAAAATAGACAAGCCGGGAGACTCACGTACAGTACAAAATAATGTCCCAGTTGATAATAGTGTGGATAGCAGTATCCAGGTGTATGCTGTGTGTTGGCAGTGTTGTAGGGATAGGATCACGTGGATGCGATGTGGTGCGGTACACTTGTGGTATAGCCGACGTCCTCGTGTCCGTTGGCTTTGCGCGTTGCTGACTTGTTAAGCATCCGAGACGCGGCGTCAGAAGTTGTGTTCCTCTGCAAGTTTAGTCGCCTTCGCGTGCGGCGTGACATGCCTGTAACTTAACACGCGTGAGGTTGGCTCAGTCGGTACGCTCGTGTGTGCGTGCATGTGGCCTTGGTCCTCGCAGTGTTGAGGGGAGAAACCGTCAGTCTGTCGGGTGAGTGAAGGTGAACTGAGCCAAGCGGAGCCTGCGTGTGCAGAATGGACAGGGCCTGTTGAATCACGCGCTGGTCCGTGGAGCACGTGAGGTGTCTGTGACCTTGAGAATAGGCGAGGGATATGTGAGTGAGTGAGATAGTTAACATGTGGTCTCCTGACTGGATGTGGGACGAATGGATGGCTAGGATGGAGCCATCGGGTTTAGCGCAGGGTAGTGCACCGTTACAAAACGAATAGTTTTCACGAACCGATCGTAATGCTCTGCTCTACCCTAAAACTGTCTAAGAGGGTACATAGAATTTGGGGTCAAGGCATCCTTAATCGTCATTATTTTTTCCCGCAGCGGTCTGATTTCAGTTGAATCAATCTTGTGTCCTCGCACCACCATCGATGACCGTCCGAGTTGTCACTTATCAGCACTGATTCGGAATTCAGAGTCCCGAATTCGTTTTAAGACAACATTTAGGTATGAAGCATGTTCCGATTCTGTACCACGGTATACCACAATATCACATCCAAACATCACCAAATTATCCGGTCGTTTATGCAACCGAACCATCAAGCTTCAAAGGATGAACAGTGCCCTATATAAGCCGAACGGTATGCTTTTGAACTGTTACTGTTTTACACCCACCTTGAATGCGGTTTCCTCACGATCCGCTGGTTTGATTGCCACTCGCCAGTACCCAGAGCGTAAGTCCAATACCGTGAACGACTTCGTCTGTTGTAACTTTTCAAAAGTACCAGCAACAAACAGAATTGCCATCACTGTGTTTTATATTATCTTATTCAACCGTCTAAAATCTACACAAAAGCGGTAATTCTGGTTGAACTCTTTCATCAGGAGACCTAACGAAATGTTTTAGTGCTGGTAGTGCCCTGTCTAGTAATTCTTCTAGAGTGGCGGCGAACGCTGAGAGATCCATTCATTGTCCAAGCCTGGCAGCTTCGAACTGCCATTCGGTCTCCTGGCGGTCGGTCGGGCTGTCAGATACAGCCATCAGAACCTCCTTCACAGCGACCCACTGCATATTCGAAGGGTCTGTTCGCCCTTCGTCCGACACGGCCTTCGCCTTGCCCTTCACTAATGCCCGCAGGGCAGCCAGTTCCACACGGTCGGTCCTGACTCCGACCACCGCGGTCACATCTGCGTAGTTCTCCAGGAACGTTCGGACGTTCCCATCTTGGAACGGCTGCGGCCAAGGCATCTTCATCCTCGCGTTCGTCACGACACCAGTTGTTGTGACCGCAAAAGACGTTTGGCCTGGAAGGTTGTTCATTACACGAAATCCTGTACAAGTTATGTGAAAACAGGACAACGAACGCGAACACTAATTTGCTTGACTGACGTGTATCCGTGTACACTGGACAGCAATGCGTTGTCATTCGCCTTGGTGACACCTTTCCCATAGTGCATACACATTGTTCCAATATTCACTTCTATCTCCGTCCTTCTGGCGTTGAGAATCGCCAGTCAGTTTCAGCGCGTTCAATTTGTGTTATGCTACTTGCAAGCAAGGCTGTATGTTACATAACAGTTCCACCAAAACGATGCAGTCGTATCGAGCCTACCACGAAAGGAGAATGAAGCGTTTCCTGTGCTCGCAACGGACTCAAGCAACGAGGTGACAGAAGGTAACACTTCGTAGTGTCTGCCACCACATTACTCATTGGATTTGGAGAACCAAGAGCGACTGGTAGAAAAAGGAAAGTGATATCATGCAAGGCTACGCTGACCGCCAACAACTCAACAAGTCCCACAGTACGCTTAAGGCGATTTTTGTTAGTTGTATTCGGTTTACTAAAGCCCTAGTGGATTGTACCTGTGGCGTTTCATAAATGCAGTTTTTAACCCCCTTCCTTCATAAGTTGAGGAAAGGAGTGTTTCCCCTATACATATACAGTTCTGTTATATTCTTATGACTGTTTCGCAGTCAGTAGTACGATGTGCAACCCCATATGTGTAACAACACCTTTGTTAGGGCATTCATTTCTTAACGTCCAAAAACCATCTCTGTCCTTGAGAAAGAAGTCGATTGACTTTGTCCTGGTTAGCGGATCTGCTCAGAATGGCCGAGAGGTTACCTTCGCCAGTTTTTACCCGTCCGACTTTTTATTCCGCTGTGCCCATTAGTGAAACTAACTATTTTTTCCCGGTAAATGTCCTCTTTTTATGATTCGGGGATGTTCTTGGGGCCACTACGCATCATATAAGTACTTTGTATTTGTCGCACACGTTTTGGGGCGTAACAAAGCTCTCTTTTTCGTACTCGTCTTTTGGCTTGCCTTGGGAGCGAGTACAGGGACAGTCGCAGTACTTTTCGGGACTGAGATTTTCGCGCCAATTATTACCGGGACGAGAATCCGAATCCTGCCAAACGAGTTATGATAGTAGGACGAACCAGCTTATCGTTTAGTAGGGTTTAAAACAACTTTATATAGTCTTTTTGTGTTGGTCTATCTGACATGTTTAAATCTGATATGACCGAAGTACTAGCCACCACAACCCCCTAAGTTAACGCGGCACAGGCTGCTTATCCCGGTGACAGATGGTCAAGAAATGTGTACATACATACACACATGGTTGGCGACATCCATTTACGGATTCGCTTGCCACATAGACGAAAGTCAAAGGAAGCTAGCGGAAATCCACTGCCAGAAGTAGTTTGGGTTGCACCACTTGTTATCCCACTCATAAATTCACTACCCTATGTAAACCCAAAGTAAACTTACCAGGAATTGTGTGGGCAGATGTCTTTATGGTTCAACGGGCTGGTGTTGGTGAGTCAGATGATAGGTTAGTGTTGTATTCCTATTCGGGTGCAATCAGCATTAAGATTTACAGACACTAACAACAGTAGAAAGAACACGTGACTCAGGAGAAGTAAATACCATGTTATCATTTCACAAACGGTAGCGTCATTCTCAAGTGCGTGGACGAATGTGCGGTTGGTCTTTGAAGGCGTGACCAATCAGTACGCAGACTAAGCCTTACCACAAGTGTGGGGGTATACAGGTGGCCTCGACGCGTATACAACAGTTAGTGTGGAAACGAAACAGCGAACAATACTATATATAGCACAGGCTAGGAAAGAAGACACTGAACTGTAAAAGAAGAGTTCTGATATCGGGGTACATTTTAGTGCTTTCTATGTGGGACTACGAAAACATGTACAGTAGGAAAACATACGAGGGAAAGAGTAGCAGACCGCCACAGCCAGTGTTTCGGAAGGAGAGTGAAGGTTGTTTACTGCGTGTAACAGATTCATTAGTTGACATGACTGCAAACAGACGCACGTCAACAAGCAATCGGAATGACCCACGCACATCGTAAACACTCACTGTCTCTTCGTTGACAGGGCATTGATAACTTACCAATCGTATACGGAGGACGAGTTTGGATTTTAATATGTTTTCAGTGTGGGCTAAAACATTATTTATGTATTTGGACAATCTGTGTTAAACTGTCTACTGGACTATTTAACAGCAGACGGAAGGTGAAAATCAACAGCGTTCCTAGTGAAACAAACGGAGCGCTGTCTGACATTCAACGTCCATAGGAACACTGAAGTACACATGCAAGCCTACGCATCTGGATGTAGACGATGATGGTTATGGCATTATACCTCTAAGCACTCAGAAGTGAATGTCGTGCATGAATTCGTATCCAAGCATCTGGATGTAGACGATGATGGTTATGGCATTATACCTCTAAGCAATCAGAAGTGAATGTAGACGATGATGGTTATGGCATCTGGATGAATGTATACGATGATGGTTATGGCATCTGGATGTAGACGATGATGGTTATGGCATTATACGATGATGGTTATGGCATCTGGATGTAGACGATGATGGTTATGGCATTATACCTCTAAGCAATCAGAAGTGAATGTCGTGCATGAATTCGTATCCAGAACGCCGCATTCGCCTAATCAACTTTCAAGCGTAGTCACATAAAGTGTATCCCGAATTGATGACCCACGTAATCAAGACTTTTAATGATTTCATTAACAAGCTGGTGCAGAATCTTTACCCAACTCTTCAGTGTTACCATTGAATTGGTTGTGTTTAGTTAGGCGGGCCGGTGCTTATTAATAAAAGCCTAATTGTACGGTTACAAATTCTTTTGTTAGGCAGGTAAAACGATTGAATAGCACTTCAGCTTGAGAAGCAGATTACACCGATATGCACCATCACACAAGGTACGATATCAAGAGGGCGAATATCGACTAGCCACCTCGGAACACGAAACTCTTCAGCTATCATAGAAAACTAGGGACATCCAAACCTGTTTTATTGCCTTCTCACTAGAAGGCAGAACGGCCTAGTTCCCAGTTCTGGGTGACCGATTTTATTTCATTCAACCATCTGTTTTAACATTTATTCGGCTTACTAGGCGTTGGCAATCTGACCACATCGGATCAATAGGTTTCTGCTTTCTGATTGGATATCAGACTGGCCAAATTTCTGGTTTGCATGTGATCCTATATTTGGCCTTGCAATGAATGGTACAAGCCAGTGTACGCACCCACGCTTCGTGTCCCGAATTCCGCAATTTCGGTCGGACTGTGACACGTGAGGTGAACAGTCGTGTATACGGGTTTTGTGGGACGTTGTGTCCAGGTCGCTCGAGGGACCAAACAGGTTTACTAGCTAGAATTGGAAATCGAAGTGATGCATGGGAGTTTAAAGCAGGAGTACAGCATTTGGCCATGTCGCACCTTAAGAGTCACCAGTTTCGAACGCGTATGTCCGTACGTGCAGTCTTTGTGACACACTGGACCTCCGACACCAAATTCAGGTAGGAGGTCGGTCTTGGGTCTCTCACTAACGTGACTCCACTACACTTTCTCACTGGAATTATCGCATTGCACATTATCTTTAAGTTCCGGTCAATGAGGAATTCTGCTAGAGAGAGACCGGCACATGAACATGGATTTGGTGTAGTACGGTAGACGAACAGGAAATTTTGCAATACTTCATCCCCGACTCCCTCTCCAAGTGGTTTCAGAAGTGCCGTCTTGAACGTGTCCCCGAAGCGCCCTGTCCCATCTTTTGGTTGTGGGTGGTGAAGTGGAGACCAGAAATGCTGGAAGTTGTTCTCGGATCAGAAATTTTCAGGTCAAGGTGAAGTAAATTGTGGCTCGTTGTCGGACACGATGGTTGCTGGTCATCCGTGCTGACCGAAAAATCGTCTGAGAGATGCGAATGGAGAGTGCGAGGTTGCCTGCACAAGTAATACGATTCATGTGCATCCTGAAGTGGTGTCAACTAGTGCCAAGTACATCACGCCGTCAAGTGGTTCACACAGTTCATGTACAGTCGTCACGACTGAAACTTGACGTGCGTTGGGTTGGTTGCAGCTTTTTGACATTCGAGGCACTGCTCCTAGTTGAGAATCGACACCCTACCAGTGAGTCTAACTCCGCTTACCCGCCTCCATTCGTCCAGCTTCTGGAGGACTAGAATGTAAGTGCCGGAGAACGACTTGCTGGAGTGAAACCGGACCAACTTCTCGACTGACGGCGGATAAGGATCCTCACCGTGGATATAGTTGTGGAAGCCCTCCTGTTAATGATGTGATTGACCAACACTTACCGGCGTCTACATCTCACTTTATCCGTGGTTCGTGTCCGTAGAAGCGAGCCTTGCTCGGAATCCATCGAGTCGTCAGGATGTGACGTCGTCAAGACAACCTGCAATACCAACAAGACCAGATGGCATTGCAACCATCGTAAGTTGGCAGATGGTCGAGACGATCCTGATATGAAACGGCAGTCAAGTATCGTGGTAGAAACTATAATGTCTGCCAACCGTCGACACCCTACGAGATTCGGGAGCAACTTTCATCTGGAGTAAGCGTCAGTCAGATTGACCTCGATAATGAAGATGTCGCCTCTGAGAATGGCCAGCATGTCCCCAGGAAAGGGCACAGGACGGCCATCTTTCTCCAATGTGATGATGAGTTCAGGTAAAAGTTCGTCGCAGATGCGGGCTAACCATTCCGTTTTCTTCACAACAACAATATGAGCAAGTGAATGGGCGCTGATACCCTCCGAATCCTCTAGGTGTTTGGGTTCCTGTTTACGAGTGGACGTTTAGCTTATGGTGACGATATTTCGGACAGAAATATCGGCCGACTGCTTGGAGTGAGTTCCAGAACAAGCTAAGCAAGGGACCAGCCATGAAGACAACCTTTGAATACAGCCCAAACTTGAACAGCTGAATCCACCAGACATAGTAATAATCGTGTGAGGGTGTACATTATCTGGTTAAAAATACCTTCCAGGGTAAAGTATGCCAGGCCAAATTATTTATTTCAATCGACACCCAGGAGGTGAGGTTAGAGTTGAAGATGTAACCAGTTCCATAGGTGTAATCAACCAACCAACTGCGCTGTGCCGCCACGGGAACTCGTTGTCACTAGATGAATTCACTTAATCTGAAACATGTCAACGAATTTCCAGAGATTGGTGGAGATTATAGTGATATCGGAGGCGGTGTCAGGTTGGAGACAGGTCGAGTGTCTGTTGATCACTAGCGGTATAACTTCCCTGCTGTGAACAACTCAATGTACTGTATCGCTGGCAACTGTTGAAATGAGCAAAATGGTGTGTAGTTTCAACCTTGCATTGTCAGCAAATAAACGATTATGCTTTTTCGGGACCGAATTTGAAGGGTTCGCCCGTGGGTGATTGTTTGTGAGATGTGTCAATGTAACTTAAACTGTCTGACAAGTCAACAAGTTGAACCATTGCAGTGTTGGGGTTCACGTCAGTTAAGCGTTGACTTCCCGTGGTGATAGAATACAATATTACTAGCGGATCCTTTCCTAACATTCCCACGAGTCGCGCGTGAATGTCTGTCTCTCGGGGGCTGACGACTCCAAATGAAACTGAGACACTTGAACTGATCTCCAAGGAGAGCGCTGCATAGCAGCTTAGTCAACGTTCCAATTGTAACATCGAAAGAATGGTCTTTTGGGTTTGGGGGCTGGACGGAATTTGCGTATTTATTGGGATACTGGTTGTAAACTTCGTTGTCGGACATTGCGAGTTGACCAGATTACATCTTGAAGCCGACACTCAGCTCATAGCACTTTCCAATCATGACGTCACTGGACACTTTCTCCGCAGTTTGGCCATTTACTATTACGGTATCTGACGAAGTGCGTATGCTTGGTGTAGTCGACTGACCTTTTCTGTGCACCAGTTCTGTACTTTTAACTACACGTTTATTTATACCGAAGACACTTTGTGCATATTTCGTAATTTTTGGTCCTCAGAACTGTGAAACAACGCTTATAGGTTTGAAGCATTGAGTCCCTTTTAGCCATTTGAACAGACTAGTCAGAAGACACAAATTACGATATGAATTCATTTCGCACACTTTCGTCAGTCGTAAACGTGTGACTAGTATGAAAACAAAACAAAACTTATAGGTTTGTTGTGAAAACTCATGTCGTAAGTATTGATAAAAATGAACTAATTTTTGAGAAGAATGTAATCAGTCTTTGAGTCTAGTCACATCCATCGTTCTAGTGACTGCAGACATGATAGAGTTTGCCGAATCTCCAACATGAATTCAGTTAACCCTCCCGCTCGGTGGAGATGGTAGCTCTTCTCGTTGTAAACGTGGTGATTACGAGCCGTAGCTCGATTCCCGTTTGTTAAGTAATAGTAGGACCAAAGAAGATTCTCACTAGGCTAAGTGGGTTTAACGTTTAGTCTAAATTTGATTGAAGAACATCTGTTCCAACCGTTTTCTCTCCGTTGTTTAGTGTTCTCTGTCTTAGGAACTTTGTTGGAGTTGACTTATTTTTCAACCGTATTCAAATTTTGTTCAATCAGAGGGCATTCCCCATCCATTAAAATGGTGGTCACCTCTGATTATCAGTGTTGCACAGTTAGGCATGTGAATGATTCTTGAGCAGAGAAGGAAATCTATACAACTGACAGAAGATACACCCAGGCACACTCAGAATAGCTGGCGATGTTTTGGACGCTTAAATGTTTTCATAATCAGTTGGTTAAAATATAATTAATTATTGTAATAAGTCACCAAGCTCTTAAATTTATCCACAGCTTAAGCAATTCATTAGTTCTTTCGTCAACAGCGCTAGAGCAAAGGTCAACCATTGCTTTGGATGTTCATAATTGCCCAAACACACTGACAAAGTGTTGTCCTGTTCCCACTGTTAGCCAACTTGAGTGGTGGAGATAACCATTTACCGAGATAGCTTTTTCTATACATTATTCACGTGATCGTAATTCCTGTTTATTAAACAATCCGACGCCTTTGTAATACCATAAATGGCGAAGATCTGATAATCACTTGCTTTTTGCTATCTATATGCACACTAAAATAATGGAATAACAGTACCCAAACGGATATGTGAGAGGATCAATACTCTGCGGCGGCCAGAGTAATCCAATCTTTCGACAACACTAAACTGTGAAGACACCAACTGCGTTCCATACCGAACACCGGTTCAACACAGTTTGCATATTGTGTGCGAATGAATTGAATAGAGAATTGTCGTTTGCACGCTGCCATTAAACTGGCAAAAGTTACGCTCCCAAGTTATCGGACCCTCTGACTGTCTTTCGGAGTTTCACCCTTCATGCAACTGAATAACAAGGAGGAGGTCGGACAATCATACTGGATGTTACTTGGACTGAAGAATATACAAGACAACTGCCGGAAATCGCACTTTGTCGTCACACCGGACAGATATTGGTTATAAAAAATAACACTTGAATATAATTTCTTTTTGATAGAAATAACCCAGAAAGTATATCAGACAACCGATTTAAATCCAAAGTAACCATGTCTGTTGCTTGCGAAAAAGGCGTCGATGCATTATTGTGTTTTGCGAAGTGACTATATGATCGGCGCACCTAGGTGGTTATTGAAACCCTGCCTGTTCTTGTCGAAGTTGATTTTTCCTATGTATTAAATCCTTTGGCACTGTGCCATCCATGATTATCTTGAATGGGTACGAGACAAAGTTATTACCTCTCGAGTTGTTTTTGATATCGTGACAACCTTTTGAGAATTGGAACGAACGTTGATAAGCACGAGGTAACTCTTCAAACTAAGTTAGAACGAAAGAGTATGGTTGGTTAAGTTTCATATTGTCATCTTTGAAATGATTTAGTGAAGCAATATGGGAACCTAGAAAACTAGTATGTTTTAATAATTTAAGCTCCGAATATTTTTCTGTTCCAAAAGGAGGATCGTCGGAGAGGTCAAGGATAAACAGCTCATCTCCGTCGTCTACAGACGAATAAATTGGTCCATTAACAGAGCCACTTAAAATACATAGCCCAACTGTCAAACTGATACAGCGACATACATCCCCATGAAACACGTTTTGGTTAACAGCGGGTACAACCACAAACAAAAGAAAACAGTACCTAGAGCTTCTCTGATAAAAACTTTTTTTCCATCTCTGTAGCTCGCTCAGTCACATATTCTCTACTATTCTAACGCGGACTTTTCTTAATTGTTGGTTTAAGTTCACGACGATCAATACTGTGTTCAAGGTCAAGGTGCATCAATCGACGTCTGCACTTACGTGTTGTAGAATCGGCAGAAATCCATTTCTGTCATATTTGTGCTGATCCCTTGGAAAAGACCGTTTCGTAACCAGCTCGTATAACTTTTCAGATTTGTGCCGATTGTTCGTTTGGTTCACATCACCGTTCTAACCTCGGCAATTTAACTGCCGATACTGTCTGATAGGCGTTTTGTACAGTCTTATCGTCACACTCCCGAATAATCATTTCTGTTTACCAGCAGTTGGTCTCTAAAGAAACATTAAAACAAAGGGCGTGGTTTAAACATGGATGGTTGCCGGAAAATGTACAGTATTTTTCAACGCATTGTGGACATCGGTATGTGATGGTGATACCATCAATTTGCATCCACTTTGGAATTGCACATAGCGGTCTCTAGCCTGCGTGTTGTCATCTCTCTTGCAGGTATATGGAAATAGATTTGCGGTGTCTGTGAAACGCTCATAGTCGAGGTAATCAATTACCACTGTTAAAGTATCACTCCGGACACTCTTTCGGAGTTAAAAGACTAGGTTGCTCGTTTACACCGCCAACAACCATAATGATGCTCGATCGCTTAGTCTGTACCAGAAATCTAAAAGGACATCTTAAGAAGTGTACCTCTCTTAACCTGAACTACAAGATGTCGGGGCATATGCAGCCATGACAGATAAACTAAATCTCCCTAGTTTGTGTCGGTAGGTCTTGACCTAATTACTAAGTCCACCAACACAAACTAACACTCATGGAATCTAGACAAATAAGCTTCGTCTTTCTTTAAGGATTAACTGGTATCTCAATTCCTGCTCGATGACATGATTCGGATTTGTTGTTACCACAAACCCTGATCTATAACACTGCCCAAGGGCATACTCAAACGATCAGCAACGCCAGAATCAAAAATGCACGTTCTCACTCGGTTAACTTTCGCCTCACTTGCTGAAGTATGTGTACCAGGTTTCTTGAACTTCACAAGTCAATTTGAGGGCAGGTAGGTATAAAAACTGTGAAACCGAAAGTGTTGAGCGGTCAAGAAAACCACAGCCTTAAATAGTTCCGTAACATTTATTTCCCTGAGGGATGTTGATTTGAGGGAACGCATCAACTTTCTGATTGATGCTGAAAGTGTGCCACTCACAGTAAATGGTAGACCGGTAGTCGCGGTCAACCCCTTTGACTAACCGGGTGTTTGTGTGGTTGAATCCTCTTTTCCTACTCAGGAGACCGAAATAATGCAACTATGGTAACTAAATCAAGACCTATTTGGCAGTCGAAAGTTGTTGAATAAACCTGCTTAGAAGAGACCCAGTTGGCTGGGTGGGCATGAACCTGCACCTGCCATGGTTTTGACCAATGACAGACTATTGTATTTGAGAAGAGACCCAACTGCAAAAAATTGTGGAATTCGGCCGGATTCGAACCGGTGACAAGACCAGCCTCTATAGACGCAGCAAGTACCCTACTAGATATGCCATTAAACCATGCTGGAAGTTCAGAAATGTCAGATTTAGACTCAACTAGCCACCCGATCGACTGTGTCATATGTAATCTACCAAATGATCACGCAGATTGACTACCCAAATAGGATCCTTAGTTCGAATCCAGCAGCAGTCCACATTCTCCGCAACCGTAAGTCTTTTGTTTAACCAGATACGCTAAACCATTCATCAGATTAGTGTATGTATGAACTTGAACTGTAAGGTTGATTCGTTTGAATATTTTCGCTTTCTCCGTTGTCATGTGTGCCACCTGAAGCGAACATGCGAAGTGATATTACCATCCTGCAAAACATTCCTTCTGATTTCGTTATCGGCATCACAGCCGTAAGAAAATGTTTGACACATTTACAGTACTATATAACAATACAAGTTCCCATGCATTAAAACCTCAAATGATTACCAGTACTGGCATCTACTTTACTGCCTATATCGTTTCCTGAACGTTTACCACCGAGTTCTCAAGCATTTCTCATATCGTCAAGTTGATTGCTGCTTGCGAGCGTTCAACTCTTTCTCTGTTCAGTGTTATCAATTCCCGTTGCTCGAGTACACCCATAGTAAGCAAAGAATGGCGATAATGTTGTTTACAAAATCATATCATTGATAAATATACTCCAAAAATATAACAGTGTGTAATAGAGCAAGTAAACATGCAGAAGCGAATGCGTACACAGAAAAACGAGAAAACAAAGCAGAGGTTGATGAATAGGTGAAGTGGGCGCAGCAAGTGGCCAATTCCGGTCGACGCTTCGAGGTTCTTCAAGAAATAAGCGCAAGCAACATGCGCTTGTAGTCTCCGTGTGTATCATCCTGAAATGGGATGAAAAAAGCCACGTAAGTTTATCAATATCTGGTTAGACAGTTGCTCAAATAATTACAGCTCTTTAAGTATATAACTAAACTTAAATGTTTCATTGTATATATTCATAGGGACGGAAATTTACGTCAACCAGACTGGAATAACTAACTGTGCCCTCACTCAATTACTAAAATGAGGAAAATGCTTGAAATATAATCTAACAACAGAATATCGAACGGTTAAGTTTACATTAAAAAACAATGTGGTACACAAAAGACCGAAGGCGGATATCGCGCGGATTATATCCGGAAAACTGCACAGACGTAAAAAAGACCGTTTAGACTATTCGACCAAAGAGTGGACCAAGGACATTTTTCCTCAGTTGCCTGGCTCGGACATGACAGCAAAATGTATGGCTTGCACTCGTAACCATCTGTTGTAGCAGTAAAGCATCAATGTGAACTACTGATATATTGTTGTCTATGATAATAATAATGATGATGATCCACATCCACATTGATGGAACATGCACTCATCTAGAGTGAATGAGACGAAGTTGTCATTGCTACTACCGTTCACTTCGCGGTACCGATTGGTTATAAAACAATCGCTGAAACCATTCATTCAGTCACCAGTTCACTCACCACTACACAAATCTATCGAACACTGACTGTCAAATACCAAGATGTGGTAACCGAGAAGAATGTGGAAAGTGGGCTGGCGAGTCACAATTTCGTCACAATAATCCAGATGGAACAGTATGTGGGTATAGGCTCAAAGATGAGTGATTCAACAGTGTCACGGACATTCCCAAGATCCTAGTTGATGACGAACCGTGAACTATCATCATCTGATCAGCCTGGAGGGTTCATATGGTAATTCAGGCTCATGCAGTCGGTGACTTAATTCACATAAATTTATTGCAAAAACATCTACTGCCCGTGATGTCCCATTGTGTACCACACTATGGTATACGATCAGGTTGAACAGTGACAGACACGGTGGCCTCGTAGCAAAATTTACCGATCAGTCGAACAAAGAAAGTTACTTAGCCAGGGTCAACTGGACGATCGATACCGAGAAGTGAATGTAGGTGCGTCAAAATGAAACCAGTTGGGAGCACGGGCCGTGCCCCCCCCTCATATCACGTCCGACCCGGCCAACCGATGCGGTTATCTAACTGTGACAATTTGTTTTGTTCATGAGTGAACACGTGCGTGTACGATATGTCCCGGTTGAACGTCAGAAACCACCCTAATCATCCTTAATCCAACGGTGTAAAAAGCAATGTAGATAGGCAAATCGGGACAGCAAAGGAAGCGAACCGGTCAGAGTTCACAGCGATTATCACTGCGACGGTAATGACAACCTCACAAACGGTTGTTTCTCATCAGACAATATGAGTCATAACATTAGGATAATATTAGCTTCAGTATAGTGCAGTGTACGGTTGTGTGATGGCTATTTCAGAACGTGAAAGGCGGTTACCTGATGACATTGCGGCAACTTTCACAACCAGATACAAATTTTATCCAAACCATTCAAGTAAAAAACACTGAACTTGAGTTTTCATCTCGCATAATTTCTCAGAGGTGAAAATTCTTGTCCGGATCAGGAGATGTGTCATATCTGAATTATGACAGAGGTGCTCTCAAAAGAAATTAGATTCAATAACTGACATCAGCTTTTTTGTGATCCAGCAGCCAGTAAGGTAACCCTGCTGATATAAAGCTATAAATTTCAGTCAGCTGCCGATTCCACCGGCCCGTTCATATTCGCCTGACATGTCAAGTTCAAAGAAACCAACAGCAGGCACCGCGTGAATCGTCAAACATAGTGGCATAGTGAAGTCAATGTTACTTTCATCACTTAGTAATTACTACGCGTTCATGTGACTAGAAATTACAAGAGATTATTGCTATGAGTAAAATTTGGAAGACGATCTACTGCTCGATTTTTATGATTGGCTCACAGTTACACAAACTCTTTACGGCTCATTCCAATCGATACCCTACAATCAGTACTTCTCAGTCAGGTTGAAAGCATGGACGTTATTGTAAATGCTGCGCAACCTGGGACTCTTCTAACAGTAACCTCTAACCTGAGCACTGTTCATGGTCCGTTGCAACGGACTATATAAGCGGAGAAATTATCAACGTATTCGACCCATAACCAGTTGAGTTGGTCAAAGATACGTACTTCTGGTGTATCATAGACAGTGGTGTATCACTTGTAACAATTAAAAACCCAAACTGCTTACCAGTACTCTGTAATTTTTTACAACAAAACTTGAACAACACTCGCAGCTGTCACACCCCCAAAGACTTTCCAGCCTACCTCTTTCGAGAAGAAGCATTGGACTCGAGTTTCTCTGTCGCTAGAGCTCGTCAATAGTATATATTCTTGCTACGGCCAGGTCTAGCAGTCTGACCACGCTCCCATGAGACAACCATGTTGACCACTGCATCACTGACCTCATACTGGGTATGACCGAATGTTCATACCTGAACGCCTAACCCTTTTCGGTTGTGTGTGACGCTAAGTTTCACTGTAAAACTGGTCATCATAAAAGCCGGTTGCATAAAAAGGTTACAACGTCTGATATCAGCTTCTTGTTTAGGCAAACGCAAATATTCTAAGTGGTTTAGTCAACGGCAATTAATCAAACATAGTCACTGTGTTTGACTTACTGCAATCCAATCTTCCAAAGACTTGCCGTAGGCCTTCATGAATTCTGTCTTTATATCGCCCATGTCAATCTCAGCACGGGAAACGACAACGCGAATCAATTGTTTGTCGTTGGTACCTGCACCCTCCATAGATTCTTTCAGTTGTTTGGCAAAATACTTCGGTTTGCTCCGAATACAGCGAGCTGTGAACAAAGCGTATGAGTGGTTGGTAACATAACGGACCAGAATGCATTCGGTAATTAATTAAAACATCCAGAAACTTACTGATCGCCAAGAAAGATCGAAGCAGATCACCATGCATCTCCGACTTGAGCGAATCCTCGATGTCTTTCTTGGCCACATGAGGATAGGCTTCCAGCACCGCACGAACATAAGCTTCTGATTTTGAGACCAAGATACGATTGAAACTGGAACAGAACAAGTGAACTGATTTTTGAGACGAACGAAATTCTTTCTATTATTTTTCGAAACCGAAGTCTGTGTTTGAGTTGACCTTATACGGAGAAACCGAGCAGTTGCATAATTTGTTTTCGTGGTAAGATTCAGTGATTTACTTATTTGTAAGTAGGGTAAATGTGGCGTTGTCCTAGTGAATTATAGTTTTCGTTTGTTTTACAAGAGACATCGGTTCAAGTCTCATTCAGGTTATCTTTTCACCTACTGAATCCTATATAAGGATGACACTGGCCACGACTGAGTGTTTGTTTACAAATGGGCATAGTTCAGCGACGACATTTTGACATAGTTTGGCTTCTCCAACCACGTGGAATAAGTTTACACTGGCTGCTTATGTTTCGTATCTAGAGAACTTACTAGATGGGACTGACACAACCGACTGATCATTTGCTTCATTTTTGGCCGTCCGTCAATTTCACATCCAATCGAGTGCATCCTAGCCGTATCTGCTTGCCAGCACATTGGTACGGCTTGCCAACTCATAGCTCACCTTGGTCAAGTTGTGTTTATCGTCTCACTTGCATGTACGTCAGCCGTATGTGTAGTATGCGTCTCTATATATCGTTTATTTTGAAGAGCAACATACACAGCTTCGTTCAAGAGAAGAACAAACGATGACACCGAAAAAAAGCAACAGATATGTAAAAAATGAATGTAAAAACAGGCTGTCTGTCAAATGTGAGACGCTGCGTAGTTAGCAACACTGAACAAATGACAAGTCCTCTCGTAAGAATAGCAAGCGTTAATGAGCAAATCATCAAATGAAAAGTTATTTGTGCTGTATATAACAAACGGGTTTAGAATTTAAAGGAAAATACACGAAAAATAACAAAAAAGAAAATAGGTAAACAGTCAGTATTGACAAAATCCAAAAGGCTCTTCAGGGAACAAAAGTGCTATCACAGTCAAGGCTCACGCATCGGGACAGAAAATGTCC